>CM020513.1:5420000-5640000 GCA_009823395.1 Thamnaconus septentrionalis | reverse complement strand
GTGTGAAAGGAGGCGGAGCTGCTCCCTGGAGGTGCTGCCGGAGCCGGGTGGAGTGTTGAAGATGGCTGATTGCTAATGGGTCGGGTCGCGGCGGCTATCGCTCCTAAAAAAGCAGCCGGGCCGCTGATTGGCGTGCCGCTAATTGATTCCACGCCGGCGGGTCGTTGGCTTTTCGCAGCAGCGGCCTTTAAATTCACGCCGCGTCTCAAGGTGGAGTGGCAGCGCAGCCGAGGGAGGGAGGGAGGAGGAGGAGGGTGTGGGGAGAGGAGGTCCGGCGGGGACGTATCATCGATCGGGGGCCTCGCAGGATTAAAAGCGAGTCGGCCGAGGGGACAAACGGGTTGATCACATGTGAGGCTGACGGCGGCACAAACTGCCGGCTTCTGTCAAATCAACACCTGAGACTGGAAGACTGGCTGTGGATCGATGTTGGAACTTCAGGGGGAGGGCGTGGTTGAGAAAAGCAAACCTGGAGGGGGGGCGAGGAAGACGAGGAAGGTGAGGGAGGTGGGGCTAAGTGGCAGCCTATTATTTTCTCCTCACTCTGGTTCATTATTTATACCCGCAGCAGCGCGCGGGCCGACTATTTAGACGACCGGGCCGCGTTAAAAATGCAGCAGCGAGCGTCGGGGGCGGCTCCGCCGGCGTGTGACTCACGAAACATTTAGTCCCACGGTGCAACTGATGCTTCTCCGCTCGCAGTGGGTTGAATTGAGGAGTGGCGGAGGGGGCTGCTGGGCGGACGGGAGAGGGAGCGTCCGATCAGATTAGCCACCAAGCCGCGGCTTCCGCTACGGCTGGAGCAGCCCTCGTTTGTTGTTTTTTTCATTTTGGATTTTTCTCCGACGCTAAGACGAAGCACTCCGCAAACTCTGTGGCTGGAACATTAAATGCTGTTCTCAAAGGAGGAGAAAACTGTTTTTTGCAAAAGGCGCTGCAAGCAAATTCCCAGGCCCGTTCTTCAGTTCTTCCCTTTTTTCCCATATTAAACGCACAGTTTAGACTCAAAGGTCTCAACGTCAAGCTTACAGTCTGCTTCATATTTCATATTTACACCAGTCTTTTTCATTTTTACCCATCAGTGGGTCTGGACCTAGCTGAGTTAGACTTAAGCTAACCGTCCCTTCCTTCCCATCCTTTCTTCCTACCAGCCTTATCTCCTTTATTTTTACCGCTTCCGTCCTCATCACACAGGATCCTATGTGGCTTTTTCGCCCAGGGCGGCGCGTTCCTCTCCTTTTTCACGCTGCGACGAGCGGGAGTGTGAAAAAAAATATCTCAGAAGCGGGGGGGGGGGGAAACGCCGTTACTTCCCGAGCGTCTGTGCTGCCGCCTTTGCTTCTATTCCCACCATTCCGAACCCGCTGGAATTTTCAGAGGCTGTGCAGTCGACTCGGCTCGAGCTTCACAGCCGCATCTGTTCAGGACCGACCCGCCGAACCCATGGCCAAAGATTTTTTTGTTTTATTCAGTTTTGGACTGGAGCTCGGCACTTCGCGGACTTGATGTAGCTGCAGGTTAGCTTTCCTGGAGGCGTCCGCCACCAGCAAGCTGAGGCTGGTGACATGGTTTATGGAACCATCTGGGTCTGCGGTACAAGAGTCGGATCAATAACAGAGTCTCTGTGGCGCAGCGGCCGGGTCCGGGTCGGGTCGTCCTGTAGCTCCCGTGTTCTCACATCATGTTACACCTGCGCGGGTGAACTTTGTGACCTCGACGCGCTGCCGTGATGTCGCGTCTGAATTCTTACGAATCCATTTGTAAAGGCTGCAGTGTCGACACGCCGAAGCGTTTCAAGGCATACGCGACCTATGCAGTTGCGTTGGCCGCCCCCTGGTGGAGGGACAATTTCTGCTTTTCCATTTGTTTTTTTAATTCTGTGATTTATGTTTGTGATGTTTTTATGGGAATGGTTATGTGCAATTCAATCTGAATGTTATGTATTTACTTATATATATATGAAATTATGAAAATAAAACAACATATGCATGAACATTATTTGCATCGAGTGGGATTAGCCAAACAGTTTTCTACTGTGCTCGGGTTTTAATTGTCGTGTAATTTTTGTGTTCATTGCGCTAAAAGGCTCGTAAGAAGCTCCATTACAAATAAAAGGCATTTTGAGTGACTTGCCACAACTTCATTCCCACTATCAGCCGGCAGCGGCTAACGTAGACGATTAGTCACCACGGGCGTGAAAATGCTGCCGCAATTTGAATTTGTATTTCTCAGTCTGGAGCTTTCGCGGGTTGCTCCGATGAATATGTCTCAATATTCGCCGCTGCTTGCGGCGCTTGCGACGCTTATCGCCCTGAGCCGAGCTGAGCCGGAGTGCTTTAAAGACGACTCGCTCCAGATTCATACGATGCACCGACCGGTTCCATACGCCGCTCGCCGTCCCGCGCTATCTCACGCATCAGCGGGACGCACGGTGGGAGGAGCGGCAGCAGCAGCAGCAGCAGCAGCAGCGGCAGCAGCAGCAGCGGCTGTGTTCTAAATCTCTCCTCGGCCTGAATGATTTATGTTTGGCACGCAGCCCCGGCACTCACACAGCCACTTAGGTGGAGTTTATTGTTTTGGCATCTTTGCCAAAACGTCTAAAAAGGTCTGATGTGATTAAATAAGGACTCGGAATTGCGGCGTGCGCGCGCTAGGAAAAGATAAGCTTTGAAAAGATTGATGTGAAGTAACCCCAACTCCTGTCGTCAGAGAAAATCCCCCATAATGCAGCAGTTCCGCCGTTTTCCGAGGAGTGTGTCCTCCTGGGCGTCTTGCTCGCTCGCTGTGTTTATTTGCTGCTTAATTAGCAAACAGCAGCGCGCTAGCGCAAGGAGTGCGGTCAACACGAGGACATTAGCGGTGACGCTGTGACAACACGGCGCTCGACTTGCACCCTGCAGACTCACTTCAGTCCAGGACTCCTTTATACCCGGCGGCCGCTGCCTCATATAGGCTTTTATAGCTGTGGTTCCGGGTCAGAGGGCAGGAGGAGCAAATCGAGAGGCAACGTGCATTTGCTCAGCCAAGCGATCGCATATTTTTTTTTTTTTTTTCCTCCCCGGACGGAGCGAGAGGCTCACCTGAGGTTGTCGGTGTCACCGCTGAAAACATCGCAACGGGCCGCCGGTTCTCCCGTGTCTCTGCAGTCTCCGGGAAACACGTACAACTGTCTTGACCGTGGAGTTTGTTCTTCCTCCCTTTGCCCCCGAGTTCTTACCTGATCTGAGATAACTGAAGACACTCGGCGTTGTTTACACGGTGACTTTTTATTTTGAACTCTGAGGGATCGGATCGTTCCGTTTGAGGGGGTTGGATTGAATTTGTGGGTTTCCCATCATGCCGTGCACTGTGACATGATCGCTATCACATGATCGCACATGCAGTTACACCCTGGAAGCCTCGGCAGTCCTCCTTGTTTAAAATATGACAGGAAGAGCAGAGCAGAGGAACGATGATTTCGATCCACCAGGTGGCGATGTCGTCAGTTTAGTTGGTGGAAATGCAAACGCAAAGCTCAAGATGATGGGAAACAAACTGACAATGGCTTTGTGGAGTCCGGTTCGATCAAGAACTTCCACACTTCCACCTTATCCAGTCTAAATTTTCGGATCGGTCCAATTTGATCGGAATTTTGGGTTTACATGATGTCATTTTTTTAGAAAGAGTTTATTCCAGCGCCTCCTAGTGAGGAAGCAATGATGCTGATCAAGTCTCGGATGTAAAGGAGGGGGGTTAGGCACGGTGGAGGAGTTGAGGGAGAGCGGATGGAGGGATACCGGAAGATACCAGAAGAGGCTTTAAATAGGGAACCGTGTTTAGCTCTCTCCAGCGGAGTCAGGGGAACCAAACCGGCTGAACCCGTGTTGGGAGGTTCGAGCCGACTCGAGGTTCGAGTCGAGGTTCGAGCTCTGTCTTCAAGTGGTTCAGGGTGTCACCTTCAGGCGTTCGGGTTTTGGCCCTCAGACTCGGCAGGAACCACTGCTTTAACACACCGCAGGAACTCAAATCCAGAGCTGGTTCCGGTGGTCCGGGTGACCCAGAAGGATCTTGACACGATCGAGTCGGTACACGAAGATGAGCGGTGGGATGTTGGGTCTCCGCCCCGGTCCTCGTTTCGATGTGGAGATGCTCGGATTGCTGAGCGGCTCCTTCTGATGGCCGGGTCGGTGCCCCGCTATCGGCGCTGTGGCTGGGTGGGCGGGACCTGTGGTTTCAAGTGCTTGGAGTGGTCAGAAGAGTCGAGGAGGGCGGTGGAGGGCGGGGAGGTGGATCCTCGGGGTGAAACCGCCAGGGTTTTGTGTTTTTTTTGGCCGGTTCCGGATGGTTGTGGGAAGGCACCAGCGCGGATTGAGCTGAGCCGCTGGAAGGAAATGACATGGAAAAATGTGGGGAGTGAATGTGTGAGGAGTCTATTAATGCGGTGTGAAGTGTTGGTGTCAGCAGCGGAGCGACTCCCTCACCTCTCTCTGGTTGCTGCCCTGTAGAAATTGATGATGTCCCTCCACTTCACGGCTCTTTTGCTAATGTGCGACGGGAAATTATTTTTCCGGGTGGTGGTAGGTGTGTGTGTGTGTGTGTGTGTGTGTGTGTGTGTGTGTGTGTGTGTGTGTGTGTGTGTGTGTGTGTGTGTGTGTGTGTGTGTGTGTGTGTGTGTGTGGAGGGGGGCGGGTATGTGTCGCTAAAGTCCGTTGCTCTCAGAGGAAAGTGAATTAGACAAAAGGGGGAACGACCGCCTCTTGCAGCTCCGCCATGCTAACCATCAAATCTACATCTGGAGCACGATAGCGATAATTATTCAGCCGTGATTCCGTCTCGGTCTCGTTAGCTTGCGGTATCGAACGCTAACATTTCTACTGATTCTACTGTTGCCGGGTTGGCATTGTGGGTTGTTCGGCCAGTTTTCGCCCTTTAAATGTAAATCAGCTGAGGATGCCCTGCACTTTATTTATTGTTTTTGTGGTTTTGGGTGTTTTTGCGCCTGTATTAGTTCACGTTTAATTAACTATGCAGTGACGATGCTCTGAAGGTAATTCCGTTGTTTCTCTGACACTGACAATAAAATCTGAATCTGAAATCTTAATCCGATGACATCATCATCGTTATCATCGTCGTCATCATCATCGGTTTGTTCCGCAGCTCTTACCGGATCCTCCAAATGCTCCGGTTTCTTCGTTTTCTCCTCCGAGCCACCAGGGGGAGCCGCCACAGGATGACAGGGAGTTCATGTTCAAGTTCAACACCTGCAGAATTTGAATAATAATAATATTGACGATAATGATGAGAAATAATCCGCTTAGGATGCTATTGATTGGCTTAGACGTGGTGGTTATGCGAGGCTGGTTACGTAATTCAAGGTAAAGCTGAAGAGGAAGTTTTAACTCCATCGGCCTCGAAGATGATTCGACCTCATGTGAGATTCGCATTTATTTTTACATCCGACAGAACGTCCAATGAAAAGGCTCCGTCCTGGCCGACTTGTTGACGTTGGGTTCGGCGGTTCGGCCGACTCTCTCTCCTCTCTCGTCTCGGGAGTTGGAGGAGAACGAGGACGGCATCAGGCCAGGCCGGGGGAAGAGCGAGCGACGGGGAGCGGGAGGTAGAAAGGCGGGCGGGCGGGCGGCGAGCGATAGAATGAGTGAGTGAGTGAGTGGAGGCGAGCGTGAAAAGATGGAGAGAGCGAGCGAGTGAGAGAGAGCAAAGCACAAGAACAAGCCCTGGAGTGCTAGTCAGTCAAGGTCACCCAGAGGAGAGGCCTGTGTGTGTGTGTGTGTGTGTGTGTGTGTGTGTGTGTGTGTGTGTGTGTGTGTGTGTGTGTGTGTGTGTGTGTGTGTGTGTGTGTGTGTTTGAACAGGGACGGGAGGCCGACACACTAAAGGATGATGGGCCGGTGACGGCGGATTGGTCGAGTCTGGGACGGGGGTTGGTGGTGGTGGTGGTGGGGGGGGGTTGGAGGAGGAGATGAAAGCAGCGTGTGATGCAGCGTCTTAACGCTCCTCTCATACATAACCTCCGCTTTAGCCGCGCCGGCGGCGCCGACGGCTCAATAAAACCTGCAACTTCGGCGGCGGCGAATCCGCATTGTTCCCCATCAAATCCTGCATCACTGTCTGCGCCGTCGCAGTGTGTGTGTGTGTGTGTGTGTGTGTGTGTGTGTGTGTGTGTGTGTGTGTGTGTGTGTGTGTGTGTGTGTGTGTGTGTGTGTGTGTGTGCACGTGCAGCCACATCCAGCTGCGTTCTCGCACTGGCGTCCTTTATGATCACCCTGTGTGTGTGCGTGCGCGCGCGTGTGTGTGTGTGTGTGTGTGCGTGTGCACTCGCGTGACTAAGTCAATGGTACGTCGCTACTCTGTCCTGCATCTCCATCCATTTAAACAGTGTTTCTGCTATGCAGTGTGTATGTGTGTGTGTGTGTCTATATGTGTACAGACACACACACACACACACACTATGCTGCCGAACTGCTCTACACACATAATCACACTCCATCCATGATGCATGAGCGGCTACATCCAGCGTCCTTGCTGCAGGAATTGCGTGTTGTTTTTTTTCGATCGGGCGATCACTGTGTGTGTGTGTGTGTGTGTGTGTGTGTGTGTGTGTGTGTACACGTGCAGCTCCGTCCAGGAGCACTGGCTGTTGTTGTGTGATGTGTTGATGTCGGCCTTGTCAATCATCTCGCAGCTAAATCCCGGCCCTGCTGTTTACGATCGAACTACAAGGGGGTTCAGCGCGTCTGGTAGTTTTCCAGGATCTCGCTGGATCTGCACGTGCAGCAGAGGTTGCACACCAGCGTCGCTCCTCATCAAAGAGCGCAGGCTGGCGCTTCCACGCGCGCAGGCTGTTGTGTAACAACAACGGTCCAGCAGATCCAAGTTCTCTTTGGATCCTTGCGTCCTTTTATCTCTTTCTCTCCCCCCAAACCCCCTTCGCCGCTCCGTGACCTTAAAAGCTGTCTGGCTGCAGGAGCTGCAGAAGCGGCAAGAATCTTCAGGAAGATGCAAGAAGAGGCTCGAACAGGCATGGGCAAAGTACGGCCAGGGGGCCATATGCGGCCCGTTAAGCGGTTTAATCCGGCCCGCTGAACTTGAAGAAATTATATTAATAGTAAGTAGGTAATAAATTAGCTTTATTCCATCATTTTATTCCATCATTTTTTTTTTAGTTTTGAGAGTTATTTCAATAAAGAGCCATGGGGCTTCAAAAACACATATTTTGTTCATTCATTTCATTTTCCATTGAAATTAAAGCAGATGTTTTCTTCATATCTCATGATATCACTATGAGGTGGGTCACTAAAACAATCCATGCATCTGCATCTGCTCCTGCGCTGGCCCCTCTGTCAAATCTTAGAGCCCAGTGTGGCCCACCAGTCAAAAAGTTTGCCCACCCACGTGCTAGAAGCTACAAGAGGATGCTACAAGATGTTCTGCATCTTGTAGCTGCAACAAGGTAAAGAAGCTGCAGAAGCTACAGTAGCTAAAAAAAAAGCTACAGAAGCTGAAGAAGCTACAGAAGCAAAATAAGCTAAAGAAGCTACAGAAGCTGAAGAAGCTACAGAAGCTACAGAAGCTGAAGAAGCTACAGAAGCTGAAGAAGCTAAAGAGGCAAAATAAGATCAGAAGCTGCAGAAGCTGCATTCTTTTGGTGCTCACGCGCTGCAGCAGCCTCGCAGGTTCCTCCTGCTTCCTCCCCAGATGGAGACGTTGATCCGTCCACCAGTCACAAGTTGCTCCAGTTCTGCTGCCGGTGGGGAACTGAGGCGGTTGCGTAACGAGGCAGCCTGGCGCTCGTCGTCTTAGGATCAAGAGTCTTCAAAGCCGAGCCGCTGCCGCCGCCGCCGCCATCGCTACATCGCCGTATCCCGTCATCCTGGCAGGAGGCAGGAAGTGAAGTGTCATCGGCTCCGCCCTCTCCTCAGACTTCCTCCTCGGCGTCCCGGGAGTGTCGGCACGTGCACGCGGTTGCCACAGCGAGTACCTCTATCACTTTCACCCCCCGCTCTCACTCTCCTGATGATGAACGTTTGGCGACATCAATTGCAGGAGGTCCAGTGTTCAGACCCCTCCTCCCCCTTCCCTCGAGGTCGCCTCCCACTCCTGCGGTGACTTCATCAGATCAGCTGATCTGTCTTGATACAGCCCAAAAAAGAAATTCTGCTAATCCTTTTGTGAAACTACTGGAATTGGACCCCAGGCTACAGAAGCTACATAAGCTCAAGAAGCTACAAAGCTACAAAGCTACAAAAGCCAAACGAGCTATCGACGCTCAAGAAGCTATAGGAGCAAAAGCTACAGAAGCTCAAGAAGCTACAGATGCTTCAGAGGCTATAGAAACAAAATAAGCTACAGAAGCTACAGAAGCAAAATAAGCTATAGAAACAAAATAAGCTACAGAAGAGACTATAAGCAGTCAGAGTTCAGCCCTCTTTCCCCTCCTCGGGGGGCTGAGCTGTCTTGTTACAGCCAAAAAAAGAAAAAGAAAAAATCCCAAAATTCCACTAATCCTTCTATTAAACTACCGGAATTGGGCCCAAGACTCCCATCACGTCGTCCTGTTGACAAACATTATTAGCACTTCAAAGAGGGATTCATCGTCGCTAGCAGCTAGCCACTTAACAAGGTCACCTGCAGTCAGGTGTGGGATTTTCTCCAAACTGCGGCAAACCAGAGGAAGGAGGAGAAAGGAGCTATTGTTAGCGTTGCACCACGTCACCACGCTAGCCGGCAAATTTCATTTTTTTTTTTTTTTTTACACGTGGGATAAGGAAGAGATGCTACTCTGCAGGAAGGAAAGAACAGGAATTTTCTGGGAATTTTCTCCCGACAGACATTTCACCTATTTTCTTTTTACATCCAGGACCGTTTTCACAACAAAGGGAAAATTTTCCCAAGCCTCTGGAATGACCTGCTTTTTTTCCCCCCACCAAATGGTTCCAGGAACTATAAGTTCTCAGATCCACACCAGGAGCTCCTCCTCCTCCTCCTCCTCCTCCTCCTCCACCTCCCTCTCTCTCTCTCGTTGCGGAACATGCTCCGCTGTTGCGTAAGGCGGTGGTGACTACACAGCAACGTTACACAATTGAAAGACAACAGCGATCGGTTACCCAGCGAGCCGATGAGCGACGGACTCGCTGCGCTGCTGGCGACCGACCGACCGACCGACCGACCGGGTCTGTTGGTCGACGTTGTTTGGCGGCGAAATGAAAATGTCGAAATACACAACAGCAATTGAAAAAAACCACAAAAAAACACACACAAAAAAAATCACAATCGGCACGTTTATAAATCCTGGGTTGGTTTGTTGGATCCGGTATTTAAAGGCTCAGTGACTCAGGTTGTGATCAGTGTGTGTGTGCAGAAGGTGGGCGGTTCCTTCGGAAGGAGGGGGGCGGTTCCCTTTATAGAGTGGGGACGGGGTTGGAGTGTGCGTGCGATGGATGTTGTGACGTTGGGTCCGGACCTGGTCCACTGGGAGAACTGGTTCTGACTGGTTCCACCTGGGGCTGCTCTGCCAAGTACTGGTTTTTGCTGCAGAGATGGAAGAAGTTAAAAAATTAAAATCATCATCGTCATCGTCATCATCTTCGTCATCCTCACTGTGGTCACTGTTTTCTTGGGCACTCCATGTTCCACCAGTTTGGCTGTCGCAGTGAGGCGCGTCTGTGTGTGTATGTGTTTGCTTGTGTGTGTGTGTGTGAGCGAGCGTGCACGTGCACGTGTGTTGTCTCATGGTATTTAGAGGAAGAGTGTGTGAGTGTGTGTGAGCCACCCGGTACCTGGCAGTGCAGTCAGACTGACAGATTGGGCTGAACCGGAGCCATCATCTGCTGGCTGCCTCCACGCTGCAGCGCTCCTCCACTTCCTTCCCTTCCTCCCTCCTTTTCTTTCTTCCTTCCTCCTTCTGTTACTTACCCACTTCCTTCCTCCCTCCGTCTCTTCCTAAGTCACTTTCTTCCTTCTTTCCTCCCTCGCTCCCTTCCCTCCTTCCTTCCTCCCTGCTTCATTTCTTCTTTACTTGCTTCCTCTCTTCCTAACTCACTTCCTTCCTGTCTTTCCTCCCTTCCTCCCTTCCTCCTCCTCCCTCCCTACCTCCATTCCTTCTTTACTTCCCCCCTCCATCTCTTCCTCCTCCCTTCCTCTCTTCCTTACTCCCTCTCGCTCTTCCTTACTCATTTCCTTCCTCCCTCCGTCTCTTCCTAACTCACTTTCTTCCTTCTTTCCTCCCTCCCTTTCTTCCGTCCTTCCTACCTCCTCCAGTTCTTCTTTCCTCTCTTCCTAACTGAGTTTCTTCCTTTCCTTCCTTTGCCGTGCTCCCTCCCTCCCTCCCTCCTTTCCTTACTTCCTTCCTTCCTCCCTCCCTCTCTCTCTTCCTTTCTCAGTTCCTTCCTTATTTTCCCTTCTGCCGTCATCCCTCTCGTCCTTCCTTCCTTCCTACCTCCTTTCCTTCCATACTTCGTCTGTCCCTCCCTCCTTTCCTCCCCTCCCCTCCTGCCTTCATCCTCTCCTTCCTCCCTCCCTCTTTACCTTACTCACTCCTTCCTTCCTTCCCCCTTCCTTCTAACCTTCCCTCCCTTCCTTCCCTCCCTTCCCTCCCTCCCTTCTTCCCTCCCTCCCTTCTTCCCTCCCTCCCTATTATCCTGCTCCACTGGTGGCCAGTAGGTTGGTTGGTATTTTCTTTTTTCCCCCTTCCTTTCCCTCCTCTCCTGTTTTCCGGCGGCTCCTCCCTGGATGAAAGCTGCTCGCTGTTCCGTGACGCCACTTCAACACCTGCAGCTCCGCCTTCCTTCTGTACGGTGGCAGTGGCGAGGACCAGGAAGGAAGCTGTTGACAGTGTGAGGTTGAAATTCCAGAAATGGCAACAAGCCCTTTGTGCGTCCTTGTCTCTCTCTCTCTCTCTCTCTCGCTCTCTCTCGCCCTGCCGTTGCTGAATTTTCCATAAATGTGCGGTGGGGAGGCGGCAGGTGGAGCTGCTGTGGACTCAGGTCACGGACATGAATCAACACAGTCGCGTGTTTGTGTGTGTGTGTGCGTGCGTGCGTGCGTAGAGTCGGTGGACAAACAGCGTTATGTTGTTTCTGTGGCCGGGCGACCGACAGAGGAGAGATAGCATCTTGACGCTGTTCTGACGTTTTATTTTGACGGTGCCTGAACTGCACACCGTCCCGGCAGTGGAGTTGTGACAGCTGCTCCGTCCTCCACTGCAGGCGGAACAAAAAGTCGCACAAAAAATTAGCTGTTTTCCAGCGGTGGAGGTGTGTGCGTGTGTTTGTGTGTGTGTGTCGGTGGGGAGGTACATGGGCGGTGGGGGGGGTTTGGCATCTCCCTGGCTAGTGTAGCTCCTCCACCTGGTCTCCTGGTGGCGACGGAGAGGGAAGGAAGGAGCTCGTGGAGGAGGAGGAGGAGGACTGAACGGAGCCTAATGAGCCCAGGAGGGAGGACAGATGATGTGGGGACCTGGCGAGCACACACACACACACACACACACACACACACACACACACACACACACACACACACACACACACACACACAACAACACATCAGTCCATCCATCCATCCATCCATCCATCCATCCATCCATCCATCCATCGATGTAACATCCATCCATCCATCCATCCATCCATCCAACCATCCATCGATGTAACATCCATCCGCCCATCCATCCATCCCCCCAAAAATGTAAGGAAATTATTAAATTCCCTGCTCGGCGCCGTGAGGTTGTCTCCGCCTGTTTCCAACGACGACTGGTCTGCTGGGGTTCAGAGGGCGGAGCTGCTGAAGCCACGCCCCCCTCACAGGTGCGGGAGTCGGCAGCCAGTCGGAATCCAGCCTTGTTGCTCACCCGAGGCTCCTCCTTGAACACCCCATGTGACCAGAGGGAAGATCAGATTCCAGCCAGCCTCAGTTTTTTTCCAGCCTCCTGTTGTTCCTCTCGTCTCCAGAACTGATCTGGATCACTGTGTGGGTTTTTTCTGACCCTCTCTCGCCGCTTGCAGGCTTATCATTGGATGTTTTCCCTGGGTGGCAGCTGGGATGAATCGGAGGCGGAGCGGTCGTGGAGGAGCGCAGTGAGGGAGTCGGTTGGTTCCGGACAGTGTGCAGAATATCTGTCAATTTTTGTGGGGTTCCCATCCTCCTGCTTGTTACTCAGTACCAATCTAAATGTCCTTAACATGAAGGAGGCCTATAATAATCTTACAATATTTCATGGATACAAGACATGAGTGTACATAGCAACATATACACACACACAATAAAATTATATATATATTTATACATGTGTATATATATATATATATGTACATATATGTGTGTGTGTATATGTGTGTGTATGCATAGCCTTTTCAAAACATATGTCACCCCCTTAAATTTTGCTTTGAGGCTTTCAGGAGGTCTCGTGTCTTAATTGGGAAGGTCCGACCCGCCTGGAAATTTCGCACATTGGTTCTGGATCAGATTCCGGCTCTACGGCTGTGCCTGCTCTGGAACCCGCCGCCTCTTTTATTGGTGCCACCGCCTGACAAATTAGAAATCCTGCCTCCTGCTCAGTGTCCCGCTAATGACACTGAGCGGAGCCATTTTCCACACATCTTTTTTTCCCCCTTCCGACACGGACGCAGTAAACCGCTCCGTGATTAATCCCGGCCGCCCCGAGACCCTTTTTGTGATTATTGCTCTTGAGCTCGGCGGCCGACACCCTTAACGACTCGTATAAAAAGGCGGAGAATTATTCACTCTGACGGCGGACGGCTGATATTCCTCTCTCGCGCTCTCTCTCTATCACTCACTCCCACTGTGTTTGCCCACCTTGCTCGCCCGGTCTCGCTCGCGCGCAGCTCTCCGCAGAAAGCAAACAGCTGAGAGACCCGGGATGTTCCGCTGCACAGTGCAAACAGCTAACAGTCCACCAAATATTCTACACTATATTCTACCCACAATGCACTGGCTGGATAGGAAGATGGGCGGAGTCATGGTGACCTCGCTGAACGGTCGGTGCTGTCGTGAGGTTCCGGTTCGTTTCGGAAACTGGAAGATTCCCATATTTGGAAGTGTGGGTGGAATCGGAGGTGAGCAGTGATTGGATCATGAGTGCAGTGCTGTGCCCTTCTACCCGATGGCTAAACTGTGGCCACGCCCACAATTCTAGGGCCATTTTTGCTCAAGATCTAGACCAAATCAGTGAAAATGGACATTAGAGCTGATTGGCTGATTTTGAACAATAAATGTTGACAAAAAATGTTGTACTGGCAGTTGTTTCAGTCTTTTTGCAACCATTTTCCCACTCCCTGCTGGCCGAAAGATAGAATGCAGGTTCTTGGTAGCTCCGCGTTGGCCATCTTTTTGAAACTGGAAGCTCCGTCGATTTTTTTTGTAACGGTCCAGAACGAACCTGGTGACTCCCGGTGTGTGTTCTGGTTACATAACGGGAACCTCGAGGCGGATAAAGAGGTGATGTACGGCCGGTGCCCGGTAGCGTCAGCGAGGACGGATGTCTGTTTCGGAGAAAACGCCCAAGACATCCGCGAGGACGGACGGCTGCTCGCCGGCGGTGGCGACGCTAATTGAGCTATCATGGCTGGAAAATGCAGGACGTCATACTATCTCACACCATCCATCCCGGGGGTGTGTGTGTGTGAGTGTGTGTGTGTGTGTGTGTGTGTGTGTGTGTTTGGGCGCCACGCACACACTCTGCCTAATTGCAGAGCGACAGAGTGGGAGAAGAGGAGGAAAAAAAAATGCAGGAAACAAACAGTTTTCCACGCTGGCTGGGCTAAAAATAGCTTGTGGGCGGGGCTTTAGCGAGCGACGGCGGGGAGGCTGCTCATAGTTTTTTTTTTTTTTTTTTTTTTATGTCTCCCCCAAACCGTTTTTCCTCATTTCTCAATACTTGTGGGCGGCGGACTCTGAGCGGTGGGCGGCGGCCTGCGACTCTGAGGCAAACGCACAGCGGCTGCACATCAGATGCTGCTGAGGATTGACAGGCGTGTGGCTCCCGGCGCCCTCTGACAGCCCCCCCCCCCTTCTCCCCCTGTCCTCCCCCAGCTCCCCCAACCCTCAGAGCGCCTGGCAAAGTAGAGGAAGAAGCAGAAGAAGAAGAAAAAAAAAAAAGAACCTCATTACGGACTTCTCCTTGGCTCGAGTCCGTCCGCTGGCCTGAGAAATGTTTCAAACATGAGGCTCTCCAGGTCGTCTGGAAGGTCGTTTGGAAGGTCGCTCAGTTGCTTTGGTGGGAGGAGCCGACAGCAGGAACCATCAGGGAGGAGTTACAGCAGCGGGGGTGAATAATCAGTCCAGGTTTCAGTCCGGCTGAAATACGAACATGGTGTAATTGGCTTGTTTTTTCGAATTCTCTATTAAATTTTGCGTCCGGTTTTGTGTCTCATCGTCGTCCCTTCAGTTTGGCGAGGACGGCGGCGACGCTGATGCGCTGCAGGAAGTTCAGTCAAAACGTTTCCACTCCCTCTCCCCTACTCTCTCGCCCGCCTGCTGTTCATTAGCCGCTCTTTATTAGCGAGCGGCACCACGCGTGGCCTGGACGCGTCCAGCGCGCTGGTGGGCAAATTCTTTTTTTCTGGTGGTGCCACAATGGGCTCTGAAGTCTGACAGAGGGGGCCGGAGCAGCAGCAGATGGGTGGAGTGTTTTGGTGACCCACCTCAAGGGGAGAGAAATAGAGATCATTACAAAAGCGTCACCACAAAGTATGTGTCTTTGAAGCCCCGTGGTATTTAGCTCTTTATTGAAACGACTCTTAAAACGCGGAAAAACTGATGAAATCCGGCTATTTTATGACTTACTTACTATTAATATCATTTCTTCAAGTTTAAAAAGCTTTAACAGGCTGCGTATGGTTTGCCCACGCCTGAGGAGGAGGAGGAGGGGGAGGTGGAGGAGGAGGAGGAAGGTTCAGGTTTTTTTTAATTAACTTTGGAAAAATGTAGTTTTTTTGTTTTTTGATGAGCGCTGGTGTAAAAACACAGTTGATGTTGCTTCTTCCTGCTGCTGATTTGCTGCCAGCCTTATTGGTTTCCACAAGGCTGAAAAGTCTTTTCCTCGTAAACAGTGTAAACAGTCTGAGCGTGGCTGCTGCTGCTGCTCCTGCTGCTCCTGCTGCTGCTGCAGTGGTCCTGGTCACCGCTGGACGTCCTTGTTAGAAGACCAGCAGAAAGCTCTGAAGGTTTTTTTTTTTTTTTTCCGGACGTCTCGTGTCGTTTCCATTCGGATGACTCGCTGCTAATTGGGGAAATCTGATTGGCCGATTTTCTCCCTCTGCGTGTTTTCTACTGGCTTGGAATGAATCCCACAGATTTTCAGAAACCTTGCACCTTGTAGTCAGTCAGCTTCTTTTTCCTTGTCTTCTCTCTACTGGTCTGCCTGTTGTTTTTTCTCTGCCATCCACCTCCTGCTGTTCCTTTGTTGCTGTGCTCACGCTGCTTTTATGAGCTGGGTATGATTGTCTGCGTGACCGGAATGGACTGGACTGGACTAGAATAAACTGGACTTGACTAGAATAAACTGGACTGGACTAGAATAAACTGGGCTGGGCTAGTCTGGACCGGACTGGACTTGACTGGTGTAGACTGGACTAGACTGGATTGGACTGGACTAGAATAAACTGGACTGGACTGGACTGGACTAGAATAAACTGGACTTGACTAGAATAAACTGAGCTGGACTGGACTGGACTGGACTTGACTGGTGTAGACTGGACTAGACTGGATTGGACTGGACTAGAATAAAATGGACTGGACTGGACCAGACTGGACTAGACTGGACTGGACTGGACTAGAATAAACTGGACTTGACTAGAATAAACTGAGCTGGACTAGTCTGGACTGGACTGGACTTGACTGGTGTAGACTGGACTAGAATGGATTGGACTGGACTAGAATAAAATGGGCGGGACTGGACTGGACTGGACCTGACAGGACTGGACCACACTGGACTGAACTGGACTCTGGCTCGGTGCCTTCTTTGGCTGCTTTACGACCTGCGACTTGCCTCTGAGTCACAGACCGGTGGACTGGACCTGCTCAGCCTGAAGCGGCTGCATCTGGGTTTTTTTTTGTTTCTGTTTTTCAGTTTTTTTTCTGGACTGGTATCGTGTCAGATTGTGGCTGCAGCAAAGTCTGAGGCCGTCTTAGCCTCTTAGCGTGAGCTGTGGTGAGGAAAGCTGCGGCGTCATCGGTCGTGGTTGCTGGTTCGAAACTACCGCAGAGTTGCTCCTTTGGGGTTACAAACATGCGGTGGGTCGGTGCTTCTCAACCAGGAGCGTAGATTAGTTCATTTTCCTTCATGTAAAAACCTGTTTTCTCCAGTGTGTGTGAGGTGCACTTTGAAGAGTCGCCCCCTACCTGGTTAGCCGAGCGTTGACAAGTTTTGTGATTCTCTGTCTTTTTTTTTTAAACATTTAAATGCTAAAAACAACAACAAAAGCAACAAACTAAACTGTAACTAAACTAAAAACATTATTTTTTTTTTACGTTTTGTTTTCTGGCCAGAAGGGGTCGTCAGTGTTTGATGAGCCCCCAGTGGGGAGCTTTTTTAAAAAAACAAATAAGAACAACAAATAAAAGAGAAGCAGGTGTAAAGGCCCTGGGAGACTCCGTGGCAGCTGAAGCGGCGTGTGGATTTGATCACTGATGCATGTGACTGCATCGTCAATGTGGTGTGAAAACCAAAAGGGCCGCTGCTGCCACCGCCTGCAACAGGGGCCTCGGGGTCAATTTCCACTCGAAGCAACATGCCGTAATCATCGCCGGGTGTTTGTTGTCGCCAGGAAAGAAAAAAAAGAAGAAGAAAAAAAACCCAACAACAACACATGCACACATATGAAAGTGCTGTTTGCTCTTTGCCAGGGTGCGTTTCTTTCTTCGTGTGTGAAAAAAACACGCAATCAAATCAGGGTCAGAGAGCAACACAGCTTGACTCAAAGGCAGTGGCGCAGGGCAGCTTTTGACCACTAGGGCTTCAAGGAGACTAGCTTTACCATTAGCATGAGCCTGGATCCCTCAGTAAGCACACCTACATGGGAATTAGAAGACCTTTGACTTGGAAACTTTAGCGTCAGTAGCGTCTGTAGCGTCAGTAGCGTCAGTCGCATCAGCGTTCGTTGATCTGCGACGTCATTGAGCTTCGGCCTGAACGGCGGTCGGCCTTTTGGGGCTCAAAAAGGCAAAACTGCGCTAATGTTTGACGCCCATTAGTTCAACTCAGTCCGTGAATAAATGAAAATGTCTGACGTCACGGGTGGCATTTGTCCTCGAGGTTAGCTTGTACTTTCCAGCACCTAGCAGCTACGGCCGCTAACAGCTACAGCAGCTAGCTGCAACAGCTAATATGAGATATCAAAGGCTGCCGACGTCAAATGAAAATGTCAGATACTCTGTCTTTCATCAGAAGGTGTTAAATTCTGCATTTAGCTCAATTGATGACAGAGGCAACTCGAGTAGTAATCTGCACAAAAACCCAAAAGTATTGGTTTTTTTTTTTTTGTTTGTTTTAATAAATGATACTCTGTGGCGCCTGCGTGGATTTGAATCCATTATTTTTATTTGAGTACACCAGTTTTGACCAAAGCTGAAGATGCAGATGCAAGTGATGCATCTGTTCGCACGTATTTGCATTTTCACGTTTTTCTCCGCTAGCGCGGGGCTAACGATGCTACGCACAGCGATCGGTTCGTCTGTCCTGCTTTTGTGGCTGGATGTTGCTCGAATGTGACATCATCATGTTTAACTTTGAATTTCAACTTCTGAGGAACAAAAAAAATAAACCCAGATTACCCGGAATGCCCCACGAGGACCTGAACTTCAGCCTGTTTTTTTTTTTTTTTTTTTTTTTGCAAAGATGGGTCAACCTGAGGGGGAAAATTAGTTCTGTGAGAAAAATCCTTTGTCGGCTCTGAAGTGGCTGCACGTCCAGCTGACACACACACACACACACACACACACACCCCAGCCTGCAGTCTTTCCGGAGCCCAGCTAGCGCACCCTGGAGGTAGGGCACCGCTGCCGCTCCTCTGCGTTTGATTCTTTTTTTTTTTTTTCCTTCTCCGGTCTCTGATCCTATTTCGGGCGCCACTCTCCGACTCTCTCTCTCTCTCTCTCTCTCTCTCTCTCTCTCGTGACACTCCGGGATGGAGTGACACGGCAGCCCCCCCTCCCCCTCCCCCTACCCCTTCCTCCTCTGCCCCTCCCCCCTCCTCCCGTGCCTACTATTACATCATCTGTTTTATGAGCAGCCGAGCGTGCGGCCATACGTCACACGGAGACGTGCCGAGGTGCCACTTGTCGTTTCACCAGTGGCCGGAGACGAGGCCGAGCCGGGCCGAGCCCATCCAGGCCGGGGCCAATCCAGGCCGAGATGATCCCCCCCCCCCCCCGTCCCCCCTGGATCCTCAACTCTCCTTCCCTACGAAATCCCGCTGATGAGCCGGTGAATCTGGCCCGGCGTCTGCAGGGCAACGGCGCTCGTTCCTCTGCACGTGAAGCGCCGCTTCGTAGCAGCCGAGTGCGACGGCGCCCACGAGACTTTCAGGGACTTCTGGTTTTCAGGGTTTTGTTTTTTTCACCTTCTTGCTGTAAAACAAACTCGTGGGAGCGGAAAGTCCGCAGCGGGTGATCAGCGACGGCTCCTCCCCTTTCCTGACCACTGCCACCACTTCCTGTCATCGTTGCGCGATTACGCCGTCTGACTGCGCATGAACGGTCGGGGGCGGAGGGGGGGGGGGGGTTTCTAGTTTCCAAAATGGCCAAAGGTCAACGCGAAAGTTTGTGGACGTGGAGGCCAAATCTAACCCTTGATTTGAAGAACCTGCTCGGTGTCGCGGCGCCGGGGGAGCCGCCGGTAAAGGTCAACTGGCATTTAAATCACGGAGCTCCGCCCCCTTTGTCCTGCCAGGAATTTGACAGAGCGCCCGCGCTCCTCACCGCCCCCCTTCACCCCCCGCCCTCACCTCCTCCGCTCGACGCACCACGAGAGTCGCGCCGCTTCTCCAGTTCATAAATCAGCCACCAATCAGATTAGCTTTACCCCCCACACACACCCCCCCCCAACTCTACTCCTCGCTCCAATCAGAATAAATAGCGCTCCCTGGCGCCGCCGGATCGCTTGTGACAAGTCCCTTTGCATGTGGCTGCGGCCGGGCGGAGCCGCCGGCTCTCCGAGGACCAGCAGTAAATTGAGAAAGTGATGGAGGAATAAAAAAAAAGAGAAGCGAAAAGAAAAGAAATAAATAAAAAAAAAGGCCCTCAGCAGTGGCCTGACAAGCTCCTCCACACTCCCACACTCACACAGTCCCACAGTCACAGGCACTCGGTGGCTGATTATCAATCGACTGGCGAATCACATCTTAAAGTGATTCTCCGCCAATGATCCTCGTCCGACCTGAACCCCCCCCCCCTCGCCCCTCTGTTGTTCTCCACCTCAGCCGTGCCTGCCCTTGTTGACCGTGTGTGTGTGTGTTTGTTAGGTGGCTATACCATTTATTTACTGCTTTCAACTGTTGCATCTCGCAGCTGTGATGGCTGCAGCACCAAATTGAGGCTAGCTGAGGCTATTTAGGCTATTAAGGATAAGATCTCCTCAGGTGCACGAGAGATTACAAACAGAAGGGAGAAGGAGAGGTCACAGAGGTGGGGGTGGGGGTCACTACAGTTATTGGTAAATCAGCTGAAGGAGGAGAAGGAGGAGCCACATTGTCCACGAGAGACGCCTGACTGCTAGCAGCTGCTAGCAGCCTGTAGCTAGCAGCAGCGCGGCGGTGCTGTCCTCCTGTTGCAGCCCATAGTCAGAAAATCTGTGGACGGTTGTTCACAGCTAGCTACAGGCGCTAGCTGAAATTTAGCTAACTACAGTTTTTTTTTTTTTTATTGAACAATTATATACAAACAAACAAGGCGCAACAGTATCGAATAAGATAAACAACTACATTTCTTAGATCAAGCATAAGTATTATAACAGAGTAAACCAAGATTCAAGGTGAAAAGAAAAATTGGAAGAAACGGAGATTATAGTTGTAAGGGGACTTTCTATATCAAATAGCTAACTACAATTACTAGCTACATTTGCAAGCTGTATTGTAGCTAGCGACAGCTGCTAGCTACATCCGCTATGTTTTGCATTGTCTAAGTAAATGAAGTGAAAAGTGAAAATGTTTTCCGGTAATGTCATGACTTCAGCAGCACTCTCTCTTTCATTGCTGCTGCTGCTGCTGCACCAGCTTTCATGCTAATGTCATTAGCGGCAGCTTGGCTATGCAGCTACTTCCTGTTGCCCCCAACCTGCCCGGCTCAGTTGCGTGCATTGAGGCAACAGGGGATGTTGTGGTGACGCACGTCATCGCTTTTTATTTTCGTCTTTGCGCTGACATTGGTCGATGCTAACGAGTTTGTTGTTGTTGTTGTTGTTGTTGTTTTCTCTCTCTCTGCGGTCGCTCCGTCCAGCTGGAGTCTAAAAGCGGAGCGGTCGGTGTTTAAATCTCCTCCTGACACAGAGCCAGAGCCAGAGCGGCGGCGGCGTCCTCGGGGAGAGGGAGGGAGGGAGGGGGGGCGAGGGGCCGGTGTTCAGTCCAGCGCACCGAGAGACTGGAGCTTCAGCGCTAATACGTAGCTGCCGCCGATGTTAGAAGGTCACCTGGGAAGAAAGCCGGTTACTGCAGAGATGGGATTCTTCTATTGGGTCTGATGAGCGGCGGCGGCGGCGGGCGGCGGCGGCGAACACAACGCGGCCAGGTGGCGAGGTTACTCTGCCGTCCCTCTCCGGCGGCGGGTGAATTACTCATGGGCAACATCACACCTGTTATCTCTCACCGGCTAACCTCCTGCCGCCTCCGCTACTTCCTTCCTCTGCTGACTTCTGACACCAGCTGCAGGAAGGTTGTGTTTCACCACGAGCTGAGAGGTTTCGACGTGAGGCCGTTTCTTCTAGCCAGGGTGGATGTGAGGTGACGTCCAAAACATCTAATCATCTTTTTTTTCTTCATCTCTCAAACAGCGAATCATCCACCTGGTTCCCCTCAGTCCCGCTCCTTTACATCCTGGTTACTGCCCATGGGAGAAAAGCCTCGATGAACAGAGAATTTAGGTCTGGAGCGTCTGCTTGGTATCCGTGCCCATACTCCAGAACCTCCAGCAGGGGTCTCACTGCCTCCAGCTGGAGGAGTTCTTTTTACCGGCCGTATCGGGTTCACAGTGGAGTCGTTCCGCCGCGAGCGGCGCTCGTCTCGGTCCGTGTGAACCCGGCGGGCGTGTGACGGCGTCTCCTGGCGGCCGGCTTCGGCGGAGACGTTCAGTCGGCCGTTCAATTAAAGTTGCACTCGCTCGTCCTGCCGATACTTTAATTACAGCCTTAATAACTGTTCTCCCTGATTTAGCCAGCGGGGGGATATTCAGGCCACTGTTTTGATGAGCGCTGCAGTTTAGACACAATGGAGGCTAAATAGTGGTCCGCGCGCACGCGCACGCACACACACACACACACACACGGCAGTGCTTCCTTCCTTTAGACAAATACAATTGACTTGGACTGGGATTAGATTTTATGATGCCGCCCACACGATACATTCGCTGCAGCCGAGACTCTTTTGTCTTGGTGGATGTCACCAACGCTGAGCCGATGATGATGAAGACGACGATGATGATGATGATGGTGATGAAGATGATGTGGGCAGATGGGGACTGTGGGCTCTTGCATGCATATGCAGCGGCTTCACAAATTGCATCTCAATAGCGCTGCACAGTTGAACCGCGCTCCGCTTCCTCCCACTCTGCCCTTTTTATTTAGAAAGAATAAAATGAGAGGAAGAAAAAAAAAAAAATCCTGTTCCTCTCCGTTCACTTCTTTGCCTTTTTTTTTTTTTTTTTGCGTTCCTGCGCTCCCACTCGCCGCTCTGCGCTTAAAGCCGTGTCAAGTGGCAGCGTATTACTGTGTGCACGCAAAAAGGTTTTTAGGATCCAGAGCGCAACTTTCAGTGCAGAAGGGCAGGGTTGTTAAAAAAAAAAAAAATCCTGCGCGGTAGAAGTATTGCATAAGTGAAGACGGAGGCCGTGACTCAACTTCTTCCTGTTTTCCAAAAATAAATAAAAAAAAAAAAAAAAATCTGGACTGAAAAAGTCGTGGCATACCAAAATTCTGAACTGTGCTCCCACGTGCACGTTGCAGTTTTCACATGGCTTCGAATGAAATAGATTTACAACGACGTGATTGGTTGATTGACAGGTGAGGAGGAGGGAGGGAAGGCGGGGTCTGGGGGACTGTGACTGATCCACATTAATACCTTGACGACGCCCCTCTGAAAAGCCAGGAAGACAAGAGTTGTGCATTTATCATTGGATGCATATAAAGGTGGGTGGAGCCATCGCGACCTCGCCCCCTGGTTTGCAAACGCTAGTTCGGAGGCCTTGTGATTAATCTCACCGGTCATTTTTCGTCTTTTAGCAAACGACGTTGGCGCCTCCTGCTGGCCAAACGATTGAGTGCAGTTTTTCGGTAATTCCGCGTTGGCCTCCTTTTTGAAATTATACAGTCAACAGCATTTTTTCCACCGGGTTATTGGTATTCACGTTCTGGCTCTTTAGTATCAGTCCTCCCTTTGTTTATTTCACTAGCTACCGGCCTGAATTAATGGCTCATTTTCACTAAAACTAATTCGGAGCGATTGTGGAAGCGGTGAGAGATGGTTCCGCCACGGCTTTTGTTGGGCTACAAAAAAACCTTCCCCGACGAGAAACAATCGACTCTCTGACGGCGGTTGATTGGTGTGATGAATGCAAAACAAAGTCTTTATTAAACCATAAAAAAAAAAAGCTCAGCGCACGCTTGGTTCCCTCCTGGACGCCGGGCCGCGATCGGAATAACAAATAAACGGGGCTTTTATGGAGGCACTGAACCCGGATTAATGTTAGTCACGGTCTGCTTGGTTTACAACTCTCCCGCCGGTTACTGAGATGGATACCGGGAGCGTCTCCAGAGCAGCGGCAGCAGCCGCACTCTGGTCTTAAGTCAATAAAGTCAAGGGCATCAGTGGGACCTGGTGAGTAATGGGCTGTTTGTGTCGGTGTGAGGAAGCCGCAACATCCCAGTGAAGCTCCTCCTTGGGGGGTCGGGGGGGGGGGGGGGTTGAATAGGAAAAACTCATTCCGCTGCATTAGATTTCCACAATATATTGGAGCCATTTGTCCGGCCGTGATCCTCATTAAAGTGAAGAGTCGGCGAAGAGTTCTGAGGAGGAGCCGAGAGGCGGAATTCTAAAGGGGGATTGGAGAGGATGGTGATTAGGTACCACAAGGCCAAGTCCAAACCTGATCACTCTGGAGCACTCACCAGCGCTCTGATGTTAGAAAGAAACTTGCCAGAGTGTGTCAGAATTAGCGTGACCTCTGTTTTGTCAAGTGTTTACTGACTAAAAATTAAAATGCAATATTCACTACTAGAAAACACCACAAGTGTTTGACTTTGACTAAGGCATTGGCCTTAGTCAGTGTCCATGTGAAAGTAGGCTAATGTTAACTTCAGCTAATGTTAATGTTGGCTAACGTTAACGTCAGCCGATGCTAACGTTTGCCAGTGCTAAAATTGGCTAATGTTGGCTAACGTTACCGGTGCTAATGTTAACGTCGGCTAACGTGCCCTGTGATTTATTTCAGAGCAACATTTCTAAAGCCGAGGAGCATGACGGGGGGGGCTTAGCTTGCTATTAATTAGCTGCGCAATGCTTTAAAAAAATGTGCGGGCGCTGTGATCGACAGCTCTGCCTTTGAGCGGCTGTTTACACAACAACTTAGTCCCAATTTCGACTGTTTTAAATTTGTAATTAGCAGTTAATCTGTACAAACAAACACCCACCGTGAAAATAACAACCGTTGCAATTTAAACTAGTATTTTATGTCGACGACACGGTGATATGAGACTATAATCCACCATTAATTAGCTTCATTTAGAGCCGCAGTAATTAGCAGAATGGAAGAGGCAACTTTGTTTTAATTGTGTCAGGAAGAAGTGGAAGAGATTGTTTTTTTTTTTTAAGAGAGAAGTTTAAAGTCAAGAATAAACAATACATGTTATGTCTAGTATTATTATGAAAGAGCGGAATGAATTTCAGGGGCTTAAAAGTTTGGCTTTCCCTCATTAAGACGAAGAAAGAAAGGAAAGAAAGAAAGAAGAGAAAAGAGAAAAAAACATGTTTAAAAATAAATCGGCCTTTGTTCAACAGGTTGGCTTTTTTTATGTTGAAAAAGAAAGAACTGGTGACTCCAGTGTTGTAGAGCTCAGTGTGATGTCACTGCTTCAAACAGAGCTGATTCCCCTTCGAAGCTGTTCAGCTATGCAGAGACTAAACAGCATCCAGTTATCGTCTCTCCACTTCTTCCCAAAGTGAAGCTGTTGCCGCCGCTCACTCGAGTCGCACCGTCTCTTCATCGCATTTTCTCAAAGTATCAGCCGAATGTGAGAAAAAAAAAAATGTTTGTCAATACGTGGCTGCGCACCATTCAACGTGTTTTGATAGGAGACCAATATCGTACACCTGTTCAACGGGAGATACATTTTTAACACCAACTTAAACAACAAAAATACATTGTTGCTGTTACAGCACAAGACTTTTATCCTCTTCTTCCCGTCCTTTGACGCAACAAATACTGCATTTGGCTAAATCCTGATTCACCTGAATGAAGTGGAACCGCTTTAGAATCTTTAGCGTGACGCTAATTTTCGCTCTAATGTCAACAAAAGTTTGCCGGTGTCTTCAGTTTACAGACTCAGACGCTAAGATTTCTTCCTGGAAGGCTTTCTTGGATGTCAGAATTTGGCACCCAGCAAAATGTCTTATATTTGATCAAGTTGGAGCGTTTCACGGTGGAATGCCAGATCTTGGGGCTGAAATCTGATTGGCCAGCGATCACTGTCCATTTCCTGTTGTTTTCTACACCCCCACCCCGCCCACACACATGCTCTCATCCGTCAGCATTCTGAACATTTTCACTACAAAATAAATTTGTCCAGTGGCTCAGCGAGCTCCTTACTTGCCGCTCGACGACGTCCGGGACATTTTCCGCCCAAAACGATTCGAAAGTGGAGCCGCGTTAAAAAGCTGCTAAAACACATAGCGAAGCGGCGGTAGAGGCGGCGGGTCAGCGGCTGCAGCCCGTCGGCCGCCCGCCGCCGCGCCTCATCATCTCGTTTGACAACAACATCATTTACCGGCGGCCGCGCTAATTATTCATTTCATCCACTCCTCCCGCCTCCGAAATCGATTTTTACGCTCTTCCCACGCAACTCGTCCTGGCGCGGGAGAGGCGCCCATTAAGCGAGCAGCCACCGCAGAGAAATAGATATTAAAGTGGAAAGTGGCGAGGAGGCGAGAGGACGATTTTCTTTTTTTAAAACGCCGGTTTGCAACGCTGATCGGGGATGTGAGAGCCAGGACGGAGATGTGAGGACCGCCTCCAGCAGAGAGCTGTGCTGAGCGGACGCGGCGGCTCCACTTCCACCCGTCCAATTAGCCGTACGCTCGGCGGGCTGCCTCACCTGCAGACAGCGGGACTGACAGGAGTGGCGCCGCAAGCTCGTCACGCCTCCTAAACGTTGGAGAAAAGAAATGCAGACTGTTAGACAGTAGCTGGGCGATCTGGTCAATGTAGGGGAAAATGAATGAGAGCAAGATCAAGTCACTGGACACCCCAACCTAATAAAGTGGCCTTTCTATGGTCGCCAACCAAGCCTGACCTCTGACCTCTGACCTCATTCAGGCCCCCCCCCCCATTTACATCTTTATACTATATACTTTATACTTTATACTTTCCTGAATTCTTGCAAATTATTTTTTTCTCTGGAATCTTGCTGGTCAGGTGACGTACAGGCTCCGCCCCCGGAGCTCCGCTGCCTTTCCTTGTGCATTCAGTCACATGCCTTTATTTTCTGTTGTTATTTCTTACCTTTTTGAAAACTTCTCTGGCCACACCCCCCCAACCCTCCCTCGGACACGCCCATCAGGGGCGTCACTGAGCTCCAACCACACTGGGCCAAGCCCCCGGGGATCCAACGTGCCCGTTCATGTCAATGTAGTTGCTAACCCCAGTGGCATACACCGGAAAAGTCTTTGACTTGCGCACTATCAGGCCCATAGAGCCTGCACACCCCCGTGATGCGTCAGGACGCGTCAGCCAATCAGAACGAGCCGAGACGCAGCAGCACGTACGATGTCGTGGCTAAGTCTTTTCTGGTGATTTTCTGGCCTTTATGTAAATTTTTGATCGACTAAAAGACCATGACGGAAAAATCTGCAATAGAAAGATTTGCCATCAACCACGTTTCAGGTTACAGTCGCCCTGTCAGCCGTTTTAGAGGCATTTGTTTTTGTATTGCGGTGTATGGTGAACATGCTTTTTGGGCCGAGTGGGTTTTTTTTTTCTGCAGTACTTCGAGTGGCCACTGAAAGAAAAAATGGTGCGCCGCTATATTTGCTAGTCCGGTATTGAGATCTTCTAATACATCCATGCACTGGGCTCAACTTGGGCGTCCGTGATGATTTGTTCCATTACCGCCGTGGCTTGCTGTTTAATGGACTAGACTCTGTGACCTCGCTGCTAATACACGCCGGCAGTGGCGGCGGTGGCGGCGGTGCGTAAATACAGGCTGCGTCCACTTTCTGAACTTTAAGCGGTCGACCCCTCGGATGCTCCGCAGCCTGCCGTTGATCGGAGATAAGCGCCGTCGCCGCGCTAGCCGAAGCTGTAGCCGCCTTGCTAACGTGATTAGCGGCGGAGGAACCGGCGGGAGTTTTAACCGCCATCAGTGCCAGAGAAACTCCCACCAGTAGTTTGTTTTTTTCCTCTCTGTGTAGGAGGAGGAGAGTGTTTGAGCAGCTTCGCTGGAGGAATCTGAGGGAGCAGATTCTGGCAGGAAGCAGCAGTCGGCCGCCGCCGCGTTCCTTCCTGTTTGAGTCGCCAGTCTCTAAATCTCCCACTTCTCTCCTGCTCTTTTCTCGCTCTTTTTTCTTTTCTTTGTAACGACTTTATTGATTCGGTGCCACTTTTTTTCCCCCCTTTTTTTCTTCCTACCGTCGGTGCCACTTTGTTGTTTGTTTATCCCTCACTTACCCTTCTCTGACGGACGGACGGACGGACCGACTCGTCGTCTGCCACAGGAAGCAAAATTTTCTCTCCTCTTTGTTCCTCCATGTGTCGCCTCCCACTGGCCGTCTACTGATCTCCATTAATCACCGGCTTTCTGCTGTTGTCAGCCTGCCCCTCCCCCTCCACCCTTCCCAACACTGTCGCTTAACAAGTTGTGACACAGTGACAGTGATGTGTGTGTGTGTGTGCGCGGCTGACTGATGCCTGGTTTATGATTGGAAAGCTATTGAAGGAGGAGCTGGAGGAGGTGGCTCCTGATGGGATCCGACCTCTCAGCCTGGAATAAGATTTTTTTTTTTTTTTTAAACTGGCAGCCTTTTCATTTAGACTTGACCGAGGGGCCTCGAGAGGCTGCCGTTGCTTTGTTTCATTGGCCTCTGACGTCGTGATCAACCGTGGCACTTACCTGGCGCGCAGAGCGGACGGAGCTTTTAACCGAATCTCTTTGCATTCCTTTCACGTTTCCCCCCAGAATGCATTAGTACGAGGAGCAGCGAGGTTTTTTTTTTTTTTTTTTTTTGGTGCGAGTCAGTTTTGGAGTTTTAGAGAAATGCAAACATCTGCAGTGAGAAAAAGTATTTTCTCTAATATTTTTTTGTGTTAAAATGCTGGCCTGCTAAAGCTGTTGCCACTGAGGCAACAGCTTTAGCAGCATTCTTGCTAGCAGCTGAAGCAGCATCTGTGCGACCAGCTTTAGCAGCATACATGCTAAAACCTGTAGCTGTGTCTATGCTAACGCCTGTGGCAGCATCTGTGCTAACAGCTTTAGCAGCGGCTATGATCACGTTGACTTCCTGTATCTGTCTTCTTCTGTGGTTTTGCCACAGCTAACTGGCAGCTGATTGTTCACAGAATCTTGCGAACGACGGAGAACATTTCCTGTCGGAGGGTTGGCAAGACAAAAAAGCAAAACAAAAAACAAAAAAAAGCAAGATTTCCGAATCAACTCTGCGGCAAATTGAATCATGTTTTGTTCAACTCTGTATTTTTTCCCCTGATTCTCCATGTATCTGTGTGACACAGCGTGTCTTATTTACATCTTTTAAACTTCCTCTGTGTGTGTGTGTGTGTGTGTGTGCAGGCTCGGTGTCCCTCAGTGTGTTCCTGGTTTCCCTCGCAGTGACAGTGTGTGCTGTTTGGCTGGTGGCTCTTTGTGGCGTCTGTGGATGGTGTCAACGCAAGCTGGTGAGTTTTACACACACACACACACACACATCACGCACACTTAGCATCGCTATCAGATACACTGTTGCTCCCAGTCACATTTGATAGCGTCTTAAAATGCTCGAGTGATCAGCAGAGTAAAAATAAATCCCCTGCTGCGCTTCAAGAGTGCAACAAGTGCAGCAGAAGAAAAAGTACTGTGTTTATGTGTGTGTGTGTGTGTGTGTGTGTGTGTGTGCGCACACACTGTTTTTCATAATATCCAGATATAAAGTTCTGCCGTCACGCTAGCTGGAGATAATCTCATATGATATTCAATGCATTTGTGGGCTGGAAAATAATCGACAGAACACAGAACGTTAAGATTTCAAAAACTTGAATACTCGAATTTGTGTGTGATGCAAAAAACTCACACACCTCCTACTGGCAGAAAAGAGGAGCCGTCCAACACGCTGTGGGGTGAACTTTGCCACAATTAAAGTTTTTAAAACTCTTTTATAAGTTTCCACCGAAAATATGCCAAAAAAAAAAAAAAAAATCCAGTGAAACAAAGCAAAAGTTTTCAGAATCAAATTATTTTTGTGCCATGTGGGCTTGAAAGTCTCTTTAATCACAGACGTCTCGCAAAACTACAAAAAAAAAAAAGCCAAATCGAAAAGGTGCAAAAATCAAGACGGAAAATCACAATTAGGCGATGAGAGTTGTTGGAAAAATCCTCGTCGGTTGACAGACTTTAGCTCTGGGCAACAATTAAACCCGCCGAGGTGTGAGTGAGTGCGACCTCTTCAAACGGGTCGACGGCAGGAATGTGGCGCCGCGAGGTTCCTAATGAGACGAGTCGGACGGAACGACGCTGCGCTGCACCAATCTGCTGCCTTTTAAGTTGAATCGCTCTGCTGCCTGGGAGAACACATCGGATTCCAGGAGCTCCACCTAATCACCTGTTTACCCTTCTGTCTGTCTGTCTGTCTGTCTGTCTGTCTATCTAGATATCTATCTGTCTATCTGTCTGTCTGTCTGTCTGTGTGTCTATATATCTGTCTGTCTGTCTGTCTATCTATCTATCTATCTATCTATCTATCTTCCCCACCTGCTCCTTGTCGTCACGCCGCAGCTGCGATCATTTAGCTTTGAATTGCCACTGATTGAGATATTAGAGGCAGCAGTTTCGGCCAATCAGGGGCCGGCTGCTTTGATTTTCACGCCTCTCAGGTGAATCACTTCCTGATTCGTCGTGAGTTGCCGCCCGTCTCGTCCACCTCAGCTGTAACGTTGGCTCCGCCTCACCGTTTTTACATTTTCTTCCTCTCTCGCATTGATGTGTGTGTGTGTGTGTGTGTGTGTGTGTGTGTGTGTGTGTGTGTGTGTGTGTGTGTGTGTGTGTGTGTGTGTGTGTGTGTGTGTGTGTGTTGTCCATGCTGAACTGGGGCCGAGGTGCTCAGCGGTTCCTGTTGGAACGTTTGATTCCCTTTAAAACTAAATGAAGCCAGGAGGGAACGACGCCTCCTGCTGTGTGACGGAGGAAGTCCTGGCCCACCTCCCAGCGATGATGATGATGATGAGGATGGGTGGTGATGGTTCCATTCTTCCAGCAGCGGCGGTGTGGGCTGTGATTGCTGCCGTGTGGCTGCTGGTGACCGCGGGAGGTCGACGCCTCTTTCTCTTCTGATTGGTTCGTCTTCGCTGGATTCCGGGTGTTTTCTTTTCTTTTCTCGTCTTTTTCTTGTGGGTGGTTTGAAAATCGACAGCGCCTTGCTAGTTTTTAGCATGTGAAATTGTTTCTTTGTTTGTCTTATTCCCAAAGTGGAGGAGCTCTGTAGCGTCGCTGCCAGTCTCCCCCATAAAACCGACGAGTAAACGCCTTCTGGTGTCACAGCTAAAAAGATCAACGATCTTGTGGGCGTAAATAAAAAAAAAATTGAAGTCACACACAGGGGAAATTGTTTTACATTGACGTCCATGGAAAGTATTTCCTGTTTTATTGGCCACTTACGATTGGCTAACTTGCATGGATTCATCAGAAAACTTCTCAAAGGCTGGACGACGCTGCACAGCTAACCTTTCAAATCTTCTTCTTCTCTTGATTGAGCTGCTGCTGCATGACTTCACCAGTGGGGGCACTAGATCCCAAATTGCCAGAATGTAGCTGCAGTGAAGGCGTTTGATGTCAGAACGCTTAGAATCGAAAACAGCGCATAGTTGCAGCTGAGTCGGGTTAACAAGCTAGCTAGCTAGCTGGCGGCTCTTCGGTAGCCTAACTGATGATGATGATGATGATGGTGGGCCTCGTGCAGTTATGAGGACGATGTGCTGTTTTCTTTCTCTTGTCTTGTCTCTCCCTACGACTTCTTCTTCTTGCTCCTCTGTTAGCTGTTGAGGCACATTGGTGGTGAAGTGTGGAGCATCGCCCTGTTTGGCTGTGATTGAGTTGTTTACACGCTGAGGAAGAGGTGGAGGAGGAGGAGAAAGAGGAGGAACTGACTCTCAACTGCATTATCTGGATGCAGAAATCTGATTTGGGACGATTTTTGCGACCAAACTTCAGCATGACGCCTATTTAAAAAAAACAAACAAACAAACCAAAAAAGCCCAAGCCTCTGATCTCGTTAAGAACCGTTGGCTCTCGTCAGCGCCCCCTAGGCCTTTCCTCCCTTTCCTCCGAGTGACCAGGAACCAGGGAGGAGAGAGAGAGAGAGTTACTGAACCTGTCACCATGAAGACATTTCCACTAACTCAATTTGTCCGTTGTTGCCGTTGTTTTTTCTCCCCATATTCCCTCCAGAGCTCCTGATTGACACATTGAATAAACTGGTGCAAACAGCAGACAGGAGGCGCTGCTGTGCAGTCGACCATCTGCTTACATAACAGCCTCCACAAAAGCTAGCTAGGTGGAATTCCTTACTAATATATATGTGTATATATATATGTATATGTGTGTATATATACAGTATGTATATATATATATATATACAGTATGTATATATATATATACAGTATATGTATATATATATTTATGTGTGTGGATATATATTTATATATATATATATATATATATATATATATATATATATATATATATATATATATATATATATATATATATATATATATATATATATATATATATATATATATATATATATATATATATATATATATATATGTGTATATATATATGTGTATATATATATATATATATATATATATATATATATATATATATATATATATATATATATATATATATATATATATATATATATATATATATATATATATATATATATATATATATATATATATATATATATATATATATATATATATATATATATATATATATATATATATATATATATATATATATATATATATATATATATATATATATATATATATATATATATATATATATATATATATATATATATATATATATATATATATATATATATATATATATATATATATATATATATGTATATATATATATATATATATATATATATATATATATATATATATATATATATATATATATATATATATATATATATATATAAATATATATATATATATATATATATATATATATATATATATATATATATATATATATATATCACAGGAGGACAGGAGGCTGATTTGGGGTATTTCAGGGTCGACTCTGACAGTGTCACTTCTCATAAGAAGCGACGTTTGCCTGCAGCCTCACGTGTCACTTTTGAGTGGAACGCTGCCAGTTTGGCTCTGTGATTCATCAGTTAATAGACGAGACATTTGGAGCGAGTGTTGCTTTCGGTGTTTCGGCTCTGGATATAAATGAGTGCATCCGTTGTTTTTGTTTTTTGTTTTTTTTTCCTTTTTTTTTGAAAGTGTGCAGCCCCCCACCCCCGCTTCCTCCTCCTCCTCCTCGTCCTCCTCCCATCCCTCTTTCTCTCCCCCCCTCTCCTCCTCTTTATCCCTCCGTCCCTCTCCTCTGCCGCCGCCTCTTCCTGCTTCCCGTCTGTTTGCGTGTAGATAACCTGGCACGCCGGAATGGAGCGCTTCGTAAAAAAACCACCAGACTTATTTTGCGTGTCCAGCTGGGAAATGACGCCCCCTGGGAAATGCCAGGAATGGCGGGGGTGGGCGGGGAGGACTCCTTCCACAACTAGCAAAAAGCAAAAGAAAAAGAACCTGGAAGGTGAATCTCCTCTCGGAGCCAGTGGGCGGCGCCAGCAGGACTTGACGCCCATATGGCGAGCAGTGCCTTCACTGTGTCCAAATGGGTTTATTTTTCAAATACAACAAAAAAAAAATACCCTTTTTATTTCAAATGTCTATCACATTTCACTGCCCACATCAGAGACCAGGAGGTAATAACGCCGTCAATTGATTATGGTTTTAAAAAATGGCTTTTTATTAGATTTTTTTTTCTGCGAGCTCCATCCTGTGATGTGAAAAACAGTCTTGTGTGAATTCAGTTGAGTTTAGTTCAGTTGCACCTGCAGTCCAACACCCTGCTGCAGAAAGCTCTCAGACTGGATCTTATTAGGGTGGATGTGCGGAATTCGTTGCATGGATGCGTTGTTTTAGCACGCTAGCACCACCTAGTACTACTACTAGGTGTTGCTAGCCACCTAGTACTATTCCATCCACCCCCCAACCCCCTCCCCCCTCAGGATCGGCTCGTGCATCTTCCTTGCTCGAGTCCAAAAAAAAACATAAACCCGGGTCAGGTCACGGGAGTCCGCGGTGCTGCTCGGCCGCCAGCAGGGGGCCCGTGTCGTCGGTCGACGCTGGCTGGGGTGATTTTCGTCCGACATCTGTTTGAGCAGCAAGCAATCTGTGTTTTGGCATTCGAGAGAGAGAGAGAGAGAGAGAGAGAGAGAGAGAGAGAGAGAGAGAGACCACTTCCTGGATTGGTCGCCCCGGAGGGGAGAGAGAAAGTCAGTCAGCCAACGGAGAGGGGAATAATTACAGGGTTTCACCGACACGTGACGGCCGAGTCTTTACCTGCCGGCTTGACGTCTACATTTTCTGGCTGCGTGGGTTTTTCTACGCTCCTGAGCGGCGGAGCAGAAGTAGAAAAAAATAAATGTTGTGACAGATGAAGGAATTCTGCCTAAACGGTTGTGCGGCGGACGGTGTCTTAATAGGCCCCTCCCCTCTCATTAGGCTGCAACGTGGCTAATATTGAGCGAGCGTGTTGACTCGTGCTGCCTGCCGATTCACCGCAAACAAACCCAGCAGGGTGTCGAGACGGGGAGCGAGCACTCCGACTCGGTTCCTCTCTCTCTCTCTCTCTCTCTCTCTCTCTCGATCACTGCACTTCAGCTGCAACATGAGAACAAAAACCCTCTGAATTATTCTTTAATGCAGCCATCATTGTGCAAATCACTGCATCAGTTATTCCGATGCTAATCAGCAGCTTAATGTTGCCTTCAAGTCAAAGACTCGCTGGTCGCTGCCTTGGATTCAAAGTGTTGCTCCCTCTCTCTGAAATTCTGATAAATTTTTTTTCTTTGTGTGTCAAGGTTTTCTTTTGCATCCGAGCAAAAACACACCAAGGTCGAAGTTAGTTGTTAGCGTGGTTGCTAGCGCTTCGAAATGAAAGGAAGCACGGTGTGTGTGTGTGTGTGTGTGTGTGTGTGTGTGTGTGTGTGTGTGTGTGTGTGTGTGTGTGTGTGTGTGTGTGTGTGTGTGTGTGTGTGTGTGTGTGTGTGTGTGTGTGTGTGTGAGAGACGTTTAAACGGAGCCACAGGCACGAAATGGAACTGGAAAAATATAATTATGAAGTTCCTGGAAAATATTGATGTGCAATTAAAAATATTGTAATTTAATTAGATTTAAAATTAGCAAAGTTTTGAAAATGCTTTCAGAGCATGAGCTGCTAATATCGCTTTTAAAAGTAGTAAAGTAGTAATGAAATCAATCTTCATTAAGTAAAGTAAGTAAAATATACATTTTTTTCCCTCAATTTTACATCTTTATTCAAAAACACCAAACAAGACGTAGAAACAATTTGCATTAAGGCTCAGACGGCAGTCGAGATGAGTCACCAGAAGGGGGCACCAAAAGGTGACGGACACAGCGGACGCCCTTCTGCAGGGCAAAAATGAAACTTGTTTTTCTTTTCCTTTTTTTTTTCATTTATCTAATATCATAATGGAATGTTGTTTACCCCGCCGCCATGATGATAAATGGCATTAGAACCATCGCAAAAGCGCAGAGTCAAACTTTTAAAAGAATATGAAACTTTGAGCAGAAATTGTCTTAAGTACTTCCTGTTGGTTCGTTTTTTAAGCGTCCTCCGGAAACGCGAGCGGCCCACTCGGCTCACTAAACGGTATTAATAACAGCTGCGGCAGCACTAGTAGCTTCAGGAGCCTCCTCTGTGTTGCGGCAGCAGTATTATGCACTATTTCTATTTTTTTATCGGTTGCCTGCGCCTTTGTTGCGTCTGCAGCCTCGTCGCTCCTTGTCGTCGCCTCGTCGCTCATCGAAGGATTTTTGAATACGTCCCACAAGTGCTTCATCATATCAGCCACAGCTAATTTGGAAAGGCAGCCACTGAGGGTGGGGGAGGAGGGGGGGGAGTGGAGCTCTGCGGCGGTGGCGGCGCCACAACAAAGAGACGACTGGTTTTTAATGATGCTCGAGTGTCTTTTCGAGGGTGTTTGAGCGGCGGGTGAGGAAGAAGAGTCGCTCGGCCTCCTCCTCGCTTCTTTCTAACCCTTGACAGGGATTTTTTTATTGGCTTTCATTGTCTTCCCTCCTCGACCTCGAGGACACGAGGCCATGGAGCTTTGTCTTCATCATCATCATCATCATCATAACCATTACGATCACCATCATCATCATCATCATCATCACCATAACCATTACCATCATCACCACCACCATCATCATCATCATCATCATCATCATCATCATCATCATCATCATTACCATCATCATCATCATCATCCATTACCATCATCATCATCATCATCACGTAACAATTACCATCATCATCATCATCATCATCATCACCGTAACAATTACCACCACCATCATCATCATCATCATCATAACCATTACCACATCATCATCATCATCATCATCACCATCCATCACCACCACCATCATCATCATCATCATCACCATAACCATTACCATCATCACCACCACCATCATCATCATCATCATCATCATCATCATCACCGTAACAATTACCATCATCATCATCATCATCACCGTAACAATTACCATCATCATCATCATCATCACCGTAACAATTACCATCATCATCATCATCATCACCGTAACAATTACCATCATCATCATCATCACCATAACCATTACCATCATCATCACCACCATCATCATCATCACCATAACCATTACCATCATCATCACCACCATCATCATCATCATCATCATCATCATCACCATCGTCGTCATCATTATCATCATTGTCATCATCATCACCACCATCATCATCATCACCATAACCATCACCACCATCCATCATCATCTTCATCATCATCATTACCATCATCGTCATCCGTTTGTCGTCTTTGCACTGGGTTAAAAGGTGCAGAGGTCTATTTTGATGCTGCATGCCTGTGTGCGTGCGTGTGTGTTCCTGTGTGCGTGCGTGTGTGTGTTCCTGTGTGTGTGTTCCTTTCCTTCTTTCCCTGCACTAACAGCACAGAGGCGACTGTCCCTTCCAGACTGTGTGAGTCCTCGCCCTGGTTTCGGCCGTCGCTCACAACTCTTCCTCTCAGTTCACATTTCACACCTGTCCCTCCCCCCCTCCCTCCCTCCCTCCCTCTCTCCCATCCTCCGTCCCTTCCTCGCTCACCCCACCGTGCCCCCCTCCCCCCCGTCTCCCTTGGCCTTGCGTGCCGTCCTCCTCTGTCCTTGTTTGCTCTCCCGCCGGCTGCCGCTCTGCCTCTCTTTCTTTTTTCTTTTTTTTTTAATTCGATTTCTATTTTCGGCCGTCACCCCCACGCCCTCGCCCCCGCCGCCCCCCCACCGCCCGACCGGCTCATCCTCTGCGCCTCCTCTCGCCAAGTTTTTAGCCGTCGCCAGGATTACTTTGATAGCTTGTATTTTTTTTTTGGTTACCTGCCTCAGAAACCGCCGGCTGTTGAAATGATCGTGTGCGTAACTTCCTGTGAGACGTAGCCGCCAGTCGTCGGTGTGCTAGCCGTGCTGGCATAGCGCACGCCCGCCATTGCAGTGAGTTATTTGCTTCTAATTGAGCTGATGAGCGGCTGTAACAGATATTTAACGGCGGCAGTGTTCACTAAAACGTTCTGACGGTAGTGATGTAGTCCAGGCCTCCTCAACCGAGACCAAGACCAATCAGAGTGTCCGAATCGACAGTGTAGAAGAAAAGCTTCGTATTGGGCCGTGTGTGGGGGGGGAGGTTGTGCAGCTCATGAAGGGAAGAGGCGGAGAAATGGTGGAAAAATCTACATTTTAAAATTTGTGCCACACAATTGCGTAGCAGTACGAAAGGGTGATGTGCAATATTGACAATGGGTTATGTGCAATAGTGTTAAAGGGACCTGGTCCGCCAGCAATAGTTGCATGCATGTAGCTTTTTTGTCATTTTTTTGTTCAGTCGCACCATTACTCTATTTGCAAATTCGCTTTTTTTTCACCTGTCAGTGAGACTTGATGGATGAAAATGATGTGTAAATGTTAATACGGTCTGTCCCATTTCAAAACTCAATCAATCATTCAGTGCATCTTTTTGGTTGCATCTGCACAACACTCTAAGCTGAATTGCAACTAAACTGCTTATGATGTTGAGACAATAATCTGGTGGGAAAAGATATGAGTAAGAGAAACCTGGCAACCCAATAAAAACGCTGTGTGTGTGCTGCCGGTGTTGCTGTGCGGATGGCGGAGGAGGAGAAGTTGCATCCTTTGTTTTGCTTTTTCGAGTTTGTCGACCAGCAGCTGCTCTACTAGTCGATCAGTGTTTGTGCGCAGTTTCAGGGTCGGCGGCGGCCGTGTGACCAACCGGCAGCTGTGCTTCCCCGCGGATGCGATGGATAGCCGATGGGCTTTTTTTTTTTTTTTTTTTTGCGGTTTGCGGTCTTTATCGGTGTTGCTCAGCCGAGCCATTGTCAACCTCTGCGGCGACGGAGCGGAGTTTAAAAAAACAAAAAACAACAGTCATTTGTGTTATCTCGAGCTCCTCTTGCGCGGCGACACACATGGACGCGACGTGCAGAGGCAAATAATGACGAGGGGGAAAAAAAGCGAGTGCGGGGGCGGAGCGGCGGAAGAATGAAAAATCGACTCACAGCCTGAAAAGTTTGAGTTGATAAAGTTCAACTTCGACGGTGTTGGAAAACCACCTGTTTACCGACAAACAGCAGCAGGTGGAGGCGACAAGCGGCTCGTCGGCTCTTTTTTTTTAATTTTATTCTTTAGTATTTTTTCCCCGGACGAAACTGAAATATGAAGATTTTATCGTTTGCAAAACAAAAGCAGCGTCTTCCCGACTGGTGGCTCGCTGTGTGTCTCCACGATTAATAAGCAGCAGCGGCAGCACCTCGCATGCATTATAGAACAGTGTGTGTGTGTGTGTGTGTGTGTGTGTGTGTGTGGCTTCCTGCTTCGCTCCTCTCGGGTTGTGCTGAGGTTGTTTCGCCTCCGGATTTAAAAGGCAAATCCGACTATTTGCGGCTCTACGTAAAAACTGCGTCCGGAACGCCGGGATCTGACTCCTCCTCCGTCCGTCCCTCCGTCCGTCTGCAGGAGCTCCCAGTCGGAGTGTTTCCCAGCCGGCTGTGACCGGGTGGGTGTGGGCCAGGGGGAACCGGTGGACAAAGTAAAGCCGGCGGTGCTGGAGGTTAATTCGGGCCCGGTCGGCTCGCTGTCACGGCTCATTACGGGAAGGTCGCCTCCCTCAGGACGGGAACAGCGACGCTCCTGTTGCTTTCTTTGATCCCCCCTCCTCTTTCTCCTCCTCCTCCTCCTCCTCCGACTACAAGCAGCACGGCTCAGCGAAGGGAAATTGTCCCTTCAGCCGCCTGAAGATCCGCCTTTTGTCCGAGCGAAGGCTTAGCGCACCCTGTTTCTCTTTCCCATCCCGCTCAGTGTCCCCCCCCCCCCCCTTGTCTATCAGAGCATCGCCTCTAAGAGGTCTCGGAGATCTCGGGGTCGGGGCTTTGAACTGATCTCCTTCCTGTCCTACTGGTGGCGCCGTGTCGGCGGTGGGGATTACCTGCGTCGTGCAGCGCCGCGGCGCTCCGTCAGCAGTAATGAGCTTTTCCGGGACGATGCGCCCGGCGGAACTTCACATTTCCATTCTTCGCCCCGAGGTATCGGCCGGTCACGCTCCGGCTGGTCGCAGGTTTTCCCCCCGTTAGGCTCCTCTCGGGTTGCCAGTTGTGAGTTTTGGTGGACGGACGGAGGCGCGCAGTGACGCCGGCGGCGGCCATAGGTGGCGCTCCGCTGCGCATTTGAGCCGTGATTAGCGTCATCGCCAGGTTAACGTTTTCCTAAATCCTCTTGATGGACTCTTGATGGGTCCCTCTCTGTGATTGGACGAGCCAATCAGCAGTCGAGTTTTCAAGATTTTCTGGCCTCTTCATCTTTTATTGCAAATGCCGCATTTTCTGACGCAGCTACCGTTTCTTTGCTAATGGTTTTAGCAGCAGCAGCGCTAGCAGCAGTGGCATCTTGTGTGTGTGTGTGCATGTGTGTGTGTGTGTGTGTGTTACTGCATTGCGTCACCATTCCAGTGTAGCACTGCGAATGATGGTTTAGTTACTGTTTTTTACAGGGTTTGATGTCAGGTTTAAAAAAAAGAAACAAAAAAGAAAAATTTCAAAATAAAACAAAACAAAACAACAGATGCAACAGATTGTGCAAGACAGGATGTCAGGCACCAAGACAAGATAAATGTCCTGTTAGTTAAAATGAATAAATAAATAAATCATCACACATCACTGCAGGAAACACCCAAACACAGCAAATGAATAATTATTATTCAAGTATTTAGTTAAAAAATATCGTAATTCCTGACAGTAGAAAAACAAAAGAATCGGCATCCTCGTGTGAATTCTGTTCAACTATTCTTTAATTATGTGAGGGATGAGAAGCGTTTTCTTCGGGAGCTCAGCAAAGACGGAACGTTTGAGATTTCACGGTTGGAAATCTCAGCCATCCGTCCTACGTTGAGTTTAAAGGTCAAGGAGTGACGGCGCTCGTTCACACCTCAGATTAGCCTCATAAACGTAGCCCGCCGGCTAAAGGAGCCTTCCGCGCTAACCTTTTACCCCCCGCCCCCCGCCCCCCTCTGTTCGCTCCCGGGCTGCAGGGGAAGAGGAACAAGCCCGGCGTGGAGACGGCCGACACCCCTGACTCGGCCCGCGGCCGAGGAGAGAAGAAAGCCATCAAGTAAGTGGCGCTGCTGTCGACTGTGGTTGGGTTGGAATCAGCTGGTTTGGGTCGGGTGTTTTTTTTGTATTTTTTGTGTTTTTTTTAAAATGGCTCCGTCAGAGGCCCTTAAATCCGGGTCAGTGCTTCAACCAGCCTCAGATTTAATCTGCCTCCACCTGCGAAAGCTCTCGGCTGGACTGGACTCCTGGAGGCGGGACTTCCTGTTGAGTCTGCAGGCCTATTAAAATGCAAATGTTATTTTTTTTCCTGTTCCCCTCCTCAGTTTTTATGTATTTTTTTTAGATTATTTTTTTTTTTTAGCTCCAAACTAACGTTTCTTGCAGGGCCGCAGCTCGGCTCAGGTATTTCCTGGGTCAGCGGCGGGAAATGTCAGCGCTGCGCTGCTTTAACTCCACTAAATGCCTGTTAACCTGCTGCTCACTGCTCACTTCTCCTCTGTAGCCCGCCGTGTTGCCTGTCTGTGCTGACTTTGTCTTATTGTTTGAGTGCCAGCAGTGCACACAAAAAAGTGAATGTATTCTGACTCCTCTTCTTTTGATTTCGAGTCATTTTTGTACTCGAGTCTCTCAGTTTATTGCATTTCCTCTCTGACTGTCTGCAGCAGCGTCTCTGTCGACCATTTCCAGCTTCAGACTGTGTGTGTTTGTGTGCGTCCACTTCCCTCTTCCTTCTTCCCTCTTTCTCCTTCCTTTTTCCGTCCTCCTCCTTCCCCCTTAAATTTTTCCTTCTTCCCCCTTCTTACTTTCCTCTTCCTTCCTCCCTCTTCCTACTTCCCTTTTCCCTTTTCCATCCTCCTTTTTCCCTTTTCCTTCTTTCCTTTTCCTACTTTCCTCTTCCTACTCCTAACTTCCCTCTTTCTACTTCTATTCTCCTTCATACTTTTCTCTTTTCTCTTCCTACTTTCCTCTTCCCTCTTCCTTCTTCTTACTTTCCTATTCCTTCTTCCCTCTTCCTGCTTCCCTTTTCCCTCTTCCATACTCCTACTTCCCAGTTCCTTCTTTCCTTTTCCTTCTTTCCTCTTCCTACTTCCCACTTCCTACTCCCCACTTTCCTCTTCCGACTCCTAACTTCCCTCTTCCTTCTTCCTCTTTGCCTCCTTCTTCTTCCCTCTTCCCCTTCCCTCTTCCTTCTTTCTACTCCCCCGCCCCCATCAACCCTGTCCTGCCCTCTGTGCTGCAGCTCCGGTCGTGACATCATCACTCTCTTCCTCCAGTCTTTCTGTTTTCTCTGACTGTGTGTGATCCCTCCTCCTCCTTATTCTTCCTCCCCCTCCTTATTCTTCCTCCTCCCCCTTCTTCCTCATCCTCCTCCATTAAGATTGTGTGTGTGTGTGTGTGGTGGGGTCAGGACTTGTTGCTGTTTTGCTAATGTGTGCGGTCGGTGGCTGCCGCCGCCGACTGCGACCGACAGGAAGTGATGTCACCTGCTTCCTCTTCCTCCTCTTGCTGCCTGTGGTTGCTTGTCTGGATCAACAGCTTGTGTCGCTGCCTCTTCTGTCATTGTTTCAATCCATTCATTGACTTCTTCTCCAACCTCCCGCCGAGACTGGGCGGAGCTCGCGCTCCTCTCTGATGTCAACAGCCGGTGGGCGCGGCCTGTGTGTTGCTTTCACCTGTTTCCCTCTCTTTGGCCGCAGTGATCTAGACAGAGACTTTTGGAATAACAATGACAGCAGCTCAGTGCAGCAGAGGTGGAGCTCCTATCCGCCCAAGGAGTTCCTACTTAACATTTCTCCCTATGCCCCATACGGAGACCCCCGCCTCACGCTCAAGTGAGTCTTTGGTCCAAGGCTGGTAAGAGACTCCACCCCCTCCTCCCCTCCCGCTCCCACCACCACCACCACACCCCAAACCCCACCCACTGGCAGGGCTGTAACGAGGCAGGGGTGGAACCCGCTGCCCCCCCCCCCCCCGGCAGGTGAGCGGAAAAACCTGAGCAAGCACTTCAAGTCCAGCAGATCCACAGGCTTTACTTTACTCCACCGAGGAGCAATTAATGTTACGGCCTGTTGCTAAAATCGTCAGATCACAAAAAAATTCTGCAGCTATTAATTGTTTTAGTGATTAATTATTTTATTTATTACTTCCTTTGATTCGATTACGTGAATGTGCAGAAAAATGTGAAGCAGACATTTCTGAAAACAACAAACAACTCATTGTGTTAGTGTGAAAAATGGAAAGTATAAAAATAAAAGGATGCATATATATATATATATATATATATATAGGCATATTGTGAGTCACAGTAGGTGCACGAAACACACAACAACGGAACCAGCTTTAACTGCAGCCATTCATTTCATTCGTTCATTTTTTCACTGCATTCATTTTTTTTAATCGTTTCCCGTCAATTCATTGCTTCAGCACTGAAATTATTATAATTTCTTTGAGCCGCCAAACCGCCGTTCAGCTCAGAAGTGACGGCCGCTTTATTTCCGCTGTAAAACTGGGGAGTCGACGGCGGACCGGAACAAACACGTATCCAGTGTAATTCCGGGCCAGCAGCTGATTAAATGCGCCCGCAGCGTCTCGGCCTCCCTTATTTTGCTTTTCCCTCCCCGGAGCAGATTTTTCCCATGAGTCACCAGGGCCGGTCTGTCGGGGCCGGGGGGGCTTTTCTTTTTTTTTTTTTTTTTTTTAGCTGCAAGTAAACAGAAGCAGAGGGAGAGAGAGAGAGAGAGAGAGAGAGAAAAAAACAACACACATCAGCAGCAACAACAACTATAAATGTCACCCGGCTGCAGTTCCAACTGCGCGTCCCTGCGCTTGTTAGTGGCTGAAAAATGAAAATAAATCAGTTTGTCCTGCATCGGCGCCGGCGATGACGACCGTCCAGGACGGTCGGCCAGGACGGTGCTGCCGCTGCCTCCGCGGGGCAGCGTTTGGGAAATGTCACGCGCATTAAAGCGCGGCGGCGGCAGCAGCGGCAGCAGCAGCGGCGGTGGCGGCGGCTCGGGCCCCTGCCCCTGCTCGTCCCTGCTCCTCTCACCACCCCTCCCGCGAAACCCCCCACCCCTCACTCCCTACAGCCCTGCCAGCCGCTCCACCCCCCCCCCACTAACCTCTGACCTTTGACCTTTCTCCCATGGGCCTCTCTGACCATGGAGACGGACAACCCTCGCTGAGCCCCCGCGCTCGCCCTCTCGCCCTCTCGCTCTCTCTCTCTTTTACAAGTGACCCATGTGCTCTCTCGCCCTCTCGCTCTCTCTCTCTTTTACAAGTGACCCATGTGCTCTCTCGCTCTCTCTCTCTCTCTCTCTCTCTAACCCAGTGCTCCTTGGTGTCTCTCTACCTCACTGTGTTGTCGGTGTGAAGCTCGACTCGCTGGCCTGTTGTTCGCGGTGGAGGGTTGACCGTTAGCGGCAGGTGCCAGCGTTCACCTGGCGTACGTCTGTGGCTCCCCCCCGCCCCCAACAGCACCCCCAAAAAAAACAACAACAAATAAATAAAAAACAAAAACGCTGGGATGAAATTAAAGTAATTTTTGTTTCCCCCACCCCCTCAAAACCCTATACAACCCCCTCACTCACCCACACACACACACACACACACTCTGCACTTGACACTTGAATCCAATAAAAGCGGCGGCGGCGGTGATCGGCTGGAGACCTCTGAGCTGCCAGGCATCGGTCTGATACACCGTCCAATAACTGCTCATCTTTAATAGACCTCACTCCTCCTTGAGGAGAGTGGGTGAGTGAGTGTGTGTATGTGTGTGCACACGCGCACTAATGTTTGGGGGCTGAAGGCTGCTGATCTGGAGAAAACAAGGCTCCTAAGATGTGTTGAGGAGCAGGTTGTGGTTCTTTTTTCTCTGTTTGTTCAGGTTTATTGAGGGGGAAAAAAAACAACAGGAAAATATTTTTTTATTTATAGAAAAAAAAACACCTCTCAAGGTTGTCGTGTTTTGTCCTTTGAGTTTTTTTTTTCTCAAGGCCTCCTCCCGCTTCCCCTGTTGTTGGAAACGGATTAAACCTGTCGGAATCAAAAGCAAACACAAAGAGCAACAACGCTACGGTTTTTCATGAGCGAGTCCGGTTAGAAACAACAAACCGCTTCACCTTCTTTCCCACGGAACTGCAGCTTTCAAACCCGCAGTGGAACCACGTGTTCTGCTTCCTTTTGGGGAGCGTTTTGGTAACAACAAAAAACAATAATAAGCGAGGCATCTTATTGGCTTCTGAGCTTTATCCCACGTTTCTTTGGCGCTACGCTAAGTATCCTGTAGCCGCTACACTGGCCGCTAGTTTGATGCCTTTTTCTCATCTAAACATTCATCAACCAATCAGTTTTTATTTGTAAAATGCTAAATTACATCCATCTCAAAGCTCTTTCTATAGTCAAAGCCAGAACCAACATCCAGGGATGTTTGTGCTGCTGCTGCTGTGCTAGCCTGGCCACCGTGTCACTCGGCCGAGTCCGTGGGCAGGCAGGCACAGCTGCGGCTGTGTTGTTGCGGTGTGGTGGTGTTTGTGTGTCAGTTCTCCAGGCTGAGGAGAAAAAAAAAAATCGGGTTACTCCAAACTGGGATTCATAAGTTTTGTCATGTTGCGTTTGTGAGTCAGCGACGACGGCGCTAACGATAGCGCGTGGTGCTAAAAAAGAAGCACATTAAACTGTAATTCGCAAGGAAACCAAAGAGGGGCAGCGCTCTGGAGGTACTTCATGGCTTGACATTGTCAAGCAAATGATGTTGATGTCCAGGCCTGGCTACACTGGGAGCTTTCCTCCATCCGACAGTCTGGATGTGAAGTTTACAGACACTCTGAGGACGCTAGCTGGAACAACGCTAACTCCTGTTGTTCCGTGTTCAGAGGCCCCTGATAAAACCTTCATATCTTATCCAGGGTTTGAAAAAAAACCTGATTTTTGCCACCTGGATGACGCAGCGTGTCTCTCTGACACCTGCCGACTGTCGCACTCAGCCGAGTTGTGCGTCGGCAGCAGCAGAAGAAGAAAAAAAAAAGAGCAAATCAAATACAGTTTTGTCGGGTCACTGGTTTGATGCCGAGAGGCAGCAGAGGGCAGGCAGAGAAAAGAACAGGAAGTTGATCGCGGAGAGGTGAAGGTGCAGGTTGTCCGTTGTTTTCGCCCGCAGCACGATGCGCACCAGAAACTCGTCGGCGCTCGCGGCCGCTTCAATAACGAGTGACGACTTTCACCTTCTGGCCGCCTGGATAAACGACCCCACCCCCACAACATTACCCCCCCCCCCCACCCCTCTCCCACCACCCCCGGTGTCGTGTTGTCGTGATTGATGACTTGTCCACGTGCACTGTCAGGTCAATTGGTCAGAATTAAATGTGAGAGGTGACCTTCAAGGGGAGGATGTGACGCTAGCGTAGCGGCGAGCGTAGCCCCCCCCCCCCCCACTCCTCCTCATACACACACCAGCCTCCCAACCCGCGTGTCGTCTCCAGGAGCGCCGCGCATATTAATGATGTAGTCATGTCACCAGGGGGCACCACTGTGCTTTATTTGTTCTTTTTTTTTTTTGACTCGAGACTTTAAATCTAATAAGGGGCGGGCGGTGGTGGTGCTTATGAGAGGAGATCTGCCGTGACGGCTGAGCCTCCGCAGCGACGCTAATGACTTTCCCTACCTGTGTAGCGTGTTGTGTGTTTTCCCCCCTCCTCTTCCCTGGCAGGATGATGTGATTAGTTTGCCCTTTTCTGATCCCCTTCCGCCGGGTCGCCGCCGGTTCTGCTTCCTGCTGCCTCTCGTTAATGATATTTCAACACAAGACGCGCTGAAGGTCCGCGACTTTTCTCATTAATTATCCAAACGGGGGAAACGACATGTTTAGCCCTCTGATTACAGCCACCTGATGCTAATAATAATTTCATTTCTGGCCCCAATAAGAGACGCATGGAGCCTTTTTATTTGCTCACCTGGCTGTGGAAAGCGGAGGTGATGGTGGAGGGTATTTCCCGGTCTGGAACCGGTGACTAAATCTCCTCTTATTTATTTGTCATTTTTTTGCAAACACAACACCGAAGGTTAGACAGCGAAGGGCAGAGCTGAACAGAGAACCAGGCTCCGCCCCCTTTTCTAGAGTTCCTGCGGACGACAGCAGAAATGTGAAAGGTCATTTCTCATTCTCACTCTCCTCTCCCCGCCCCCTTGCAGGTTATACCTATCTCTTATTTTTCACCCAATATAGTGATCAGATTATCCAAGGAAAACTTCTCTGGACGTGCATCTTAGCCCTCTGTTTGCGGCCTCCTGTTAAAACACTTTGTTGTTTAACCTTCCAAGTGCTTTGGTCAAGGAGACAAAAACAACTTGACGTGACATCACAAAGGCCTGACCTGCAGGCAGGACACTCACTTCCTCTAGTTCCAGCCTTAGCCCCCCACCTTCCAGCCCCGCCCCCCACAACCATCGACAAGCTGAGCCCGAGCAGCCGGACGAGCGCCGCTAGTGAACGCTGGCAGCTGTGATCGCGGTCCGGCGCCACCCAGGGGAGGGACTCGTTGTTGGTTTTCCGCCCTCCACAGGCTCCTCTTCCTCTTCCTCCTCCCCTCCTCCTCCCTCCCTCCCTCCCTCCCCGCTCCGGACTCCAGGCCTCCTCATCCACCTGCTTCTCTCACTGGGCCTGGAAAAACCGAGTGTCCCCCCCCACCACCACCACCACCACGCAGACCACTGACCCCTCCCACTTCCCCCTCCAGCCGTGCGGTTGCTTAATCTGCTCTCCTCTGTGTGCGTGTTGTGTTGTGTTGGGTTTGTGTTTTGCGTTGTGTCCGTTTTTGTTTTATTTTATTTCCTTATTTTGTGCGTTTGCGTCTGTCCCTCTCACACTCTTTGGTGTTTTTTCTCCTCTGCCTGTTGTTATCCTCTCCACTTCCTCCTCCTCCTCCTCCTCCTCTTCTTCTTCTTCCTCCTCTGCGGGGAACTTTTATTGGGGGGGTTTCCGGCCGACGCCCTGCCCGCCGTCTCTCAGTGGGGCGGTGTCGGGGAATCAGAAGGCGGCCGCCAGCGGCCACGGGGACGGTGGGGGGGCTCCTTATCGCAGCGACAGCGTGAAGAGCATGGTGACGGAGGGGCTGAAGGCCGGCAGGTGGCAGACGGTCCAGGGCCACGTGCAGGCCGGAGGATTCAGACCCACAGAGTGAGTTGCCGACACCGCAATACACGCATTTTTTTTTTTTTTTTTTGCCGAGGGTCGGGGGGGGGGGGTGGTGGTGGTGAAGATTAAACCTGTCGGAATCAGAAACAAACAAAGAGCAACAGCAGGGCGGTTTTCATGAGCAGGTCCGATTAGAAACAACAAAGCGCTTCACTCACTCTTCACCTGCAGCTTTCAACCTCGAACTCGTCGGCTCACGGTGAGAACAGTGTAACCGCACGTTCTGCTTCCTCTTAGGGCAGCTTTTTTTTGCTGAAGATTTAAAAAAGGAAAAAAAAAGTTCTTGGTTTTTGAGCTTCATCCCACTTTATCCCACTTTTGCCAGTGTAGCGGCTACAGGACGCTACACTGGCCGGCAGCGAGGTGCCTCATCTGAACATCCATCAACCAATCAGTTTCATATTTTTGAATCTCTGCGATGAACTGGCGACTTGTCCAGGGTGTCACCCTGCCTTCGCCCTAAGACAGCTGGGATAGGCTCCAGCAGACCCCCGTTACCCTGAATTGGAATAAGCGGGTATAGAAGATGGATGGATGGATTTTTGAATCTCTAAATTACTATCAAAGGCATTTGGTTCAAGTCCAGACACACCGGTCACAGACGTCCGGCGCAGTGTCTTCCTCACCTCGTCACCTTGTCAGTACGGCTTCAGAAAGTGTTTCTGTTTCAGGTCTGTGTCTCTTTAAATGCAAATTGACCGTCCAAAAAACTTTGGCTTTTCAACCAAAGTCTGAATTTGAACGATTGTCCAGGTGGAACGACGCAGAAAGCCACCAAATTTGTTGATTTGTGTATCTTTGGGTTTGAAAAAAACAAGGCTTTGTGGCCCTGTAAACAAGAGCTGAAAGGTGATTGGACGAAGCTCCTGTCGGTCACGTCCACGCTCGTTCGTCGTCCCGTTGGGGCGAAAGCTTAAAGAGGGGAGGCGGCCCTGTCTTGGCCCCTGTAGCTCCGCCCCTCTTCCCTGCCGAAGACGTCTGATCGGTTCGCTTCGTGCCCCGGCTGAAAACAATCGATTGTTTTCAGTCGGGATCCATGTTGTAGACTTAAAACCTCAGCTCTCTCGTGATTGATGCCTTCGGCCATTAAGTCGCTCACCTTCTGACAGGCCCCCTAGTGGCTGCAACGGTGAACAGGAAGCAGGAGGTCCGGTTCAGCGCAGGCGTCAACTGAGACTCTTCGTTTCTTCGCTTCTCCTCCTGATATAGTTGGGATTTTTTTTTTAATTGCTGCACTTTCCCATAAAACCTCTCGCCTCGTGATTTATTCCTCCACGATCCGTCGGCACGTCGGCGATCCTCTTCACCACCTCCCCCTCCCCACCCTCCCCACCCTCCTCTCCCTCGTCTATAATTGGATTCTATTTTCGGTGGTCGCTATAAGCGCCTGCGTTCTCCTGTGTTTGCAACTCGCACCCCCCGCAATTATTTTTCTTTCCTCCTTCTTCCTATCCCCCGCCCTCACTTACCGTCTAATGCCAACACTGGCATTAGGGTGGGGCGGGGAGGGCGGGGTGGGGGTGGGTGGCCCGGACAGGAACAGACGGGAACCTTCCGCTCACCTCTTCATCCTGTGATTCGGCGACAATCGATTACACGGACGTTGCGCCAAAAAGCCGTCGGTGTTTGGCGGCGAGGCCAGAGATGGACGGATCTCCGCTGACCCACTTCCTGTCTGGGCGACACCGAGGGACTCCGGGATATATTTAGGGAGCCGGTGGGAGTCAAGGGAGGGGGCGGCGATACAGCTGGACCTAAAAAAAAAATCCAAACAACAAAAAAAACCCCAAAAGACGACGGTAGTGATGCTTAATGTGCCGTGAATTCAGGAAGGAGGTTTTTTCTGTGTGGGGGCGGAGTTTCAAGGGAGGGCGTCACTCAGTGGGACACGGTTGGCTGCCGGGGCGTCTCCAGGGGGCGCCGCACGTGTTCCAAAAGACAGAAATGACTTTCTTTTCTGGTCAGCCAGAGGAGGGAGGGTGAGGAGGAGGGAGGAGGGAGGGGCTGTCAGAGTCGGGATGAGTCGGCAGGCGGCGGCGGCGGTGGGAGACGATGAAGATCTCGGATCAGGACAGGAAGTCGGCGGCTCGCTGCCGGGCGGCCGCTGCCGCCCGCCGAGGCGCGCACGCTTCCCGCTCGGTCGCCGCCGCTCGTCGTCCCCGGCCCCTCCCGCCCGCGGACCACGCCCCTGGCGGTCGGCGCGCTCTCCGCCCCCCTCGCGCGCGGCCCTCGACCTCGCCCTCACGCACGCCGCCGCCGCCGCCACCGCCAGCGGCCGGACGGCGTCCGAGCTGGCAGCAGGAGGCGGCGGCGGCGGCGGCGGCGTGACACGGCGCGCGCCGACCGCTCGCGCTGCACCGCCTGCTGCTACGCTGCTACGCCTGCTACTGCTGCTGCCTCACGCTGCTCTCCTCTCTCTCCTCCTCCTCCTCCCCCACCTCCGACTCTCTCTCCTCCCACCCCCCCCCCCCCGACCCCTCCTCCACCCCTCCTCCCCTCTGACTCTTCCTGTTTCCTGGACGCTAACCGACCTCCTCCTCCTCCTCCTCCGCTGCCGCTCCGCCCTGCCTCGCCTGCGATGACGACTCCGCCCATCTCTTCTTCGTCTCGCCGGGCGACCCGGACCCCTCCGCCCTCCTCCCGCCCCCCCCTCCTCTGCCGGCCGTGGCCGTCCTGGCGCTCTCTCTCCTCCCTCCTGCTCTGCCCCCCCAGGCTGGGCGACCCGGTCCTGTCCTACACCTCCACCCTGGACCACCTGCCCTCGGGGCCGGCCCGCCCCCGCACGCTGCTGCGGCAGCAGAGCCTCCAGCAGCCCCTCATCCGCCCGCCGGGCCCGTCCTGGGCCACCACCCCCCACCACGTCACAGAGTTTGGGCCAGCTGCACACGGCGCCGCCAGCCAGCCCGCCCGGGGCGGTGGGGGGAGCCGGAGGGGAGGAGGCGCGCGGCGGCGGCGGCGGCGGCGGCGGCGGCGGTGGCGATGGGGAGGTGGGGGGTCAGGGACCCAAGCACGGGGCGCCTCTCGCTGCCGGGGGGGCGGAGCAACAGACCGCACACAAGCCAATGCCGGCAGCTGGGACTACATGATGGACCAGATGAGGAACCGAGGCCACGACGTCAAGTCCTTCCTGTGAGTGGGGCAACTTCCTGTGTGTGTGTGTGTGTGTGTGTGTGTGTGTGTGTGTGTGTTTGCTGACTTTCTTCCACTTGCATCCCTGTGTGTGTGTGTGTGTGTGTATATATTCCAGTGTTTGCTCTATAACGTGTTATTGTGTGTATTATTATGCTTCTGCTTTAGATTTACACACTGTTTATGAGGTTTAAGAACACTGCTGTGTGTGTGTGTGTGTGTGTGTGTGTGTGTGTGTGTGTGTGTGTGTGGACTCTTTGTACACTTGCATCCTTTTGTGTGTATATATATTTCAGTGTTTGCTCTAGAATGAATTATTTTGTGTATTTGTAGAATGTCACTCCTGTAGAATTACACACTGTTAATTAATGATGTTTGTGAACACTTCTGACTGCCGTGTGTGTGTGTGTGTGTGTGTGTGTGTGTGTGTGTGTGTGTGTGTGTGTGTTTCCTCTCTGCCAATACACACTCTTGTGTTCTCGGCTCAGTCTTGTGGGGACTTTGGCACCTGATGTGTTGCCGGGGAAGGATATTAGCTCTGAGGGTCCTTGCTGGCCGCACGGGGGAAAAGCGGCGCACGGTGAGCGTGTCGCCTTAGTGAGTCTGTGTGTGTGCGCGTGTGCGTTTGAAGTTCAGTCGAACGGGTGTCGCAGGTCGTCGAGGCCAATGCATTTTAGCCGCTGGGAGTCCTGTCTCACCCAGTCACGACCGCGCTCATCACTGAGGCTGCAAGATTATTGACGGCTTGCGTTGTTGCTTTGACAATTACAATATAGAAATAAAAGGAAGCATAAATATAACCAGTCGCCGCTTAACAACCCGCTCACAATCAACTGTGCAGTTAATTAGACACAAAGACCTCGTTTGGTGAGAATCCGTCCGTTCCTTTTTCAGCGCCTGCTTGTTCCTGCACTGCAGGGTCGCAGGGGTCTGCTGGAGCCTCTCCCAGCTGTCATAGGGCAAAGGCAGGGTGACACCCTGGACAAGTGGCCACTTCATTGCGGGTGGCTCCATAGAGAGACAAAGACAAACAACCATTCACACACACACACACACACACACACCTGCCTACGGACGATTTAGAGTTTCCAGTTCACCTCACTGCATGTTTTTGGACTGAGGGAGGAAGCCGGAGAACCCAGGCAGACACAGGGAGAACATGCAATGGAACCCATGACGTTCTTGCTGTGAGGCGACAGTGCGAACCACTGCGCCACCAGCAAACTGTTAAAAAAAAAAAAATGAATGCAAATATTTGGTTGTGATGTCAGTGTTGGTTCAGTTCTCAACACCAACATCTTCCTGGATGCCTCTCCAGGAACGGTGTTCTAATGTACAACAACAACAATATTTTCCATTTTCACGTCGCCGCCGACTCAATTGCGCCTCGTTATTTCTCGGCGGCACTTCCTGTCGGGACGAATGCCAAACACCCTGTTTGTCCGCCGCCGCCGCCCCCCCCCCGCTTCTGCTTCCTTCACAGCAAACGACAGCGTTTGCGTGCCGACGCGCCACCCCGCGGCTGCCTGACATGTGTGTCAGCGTGCGTGCGTGTGTGTGTGCGTGTGTTTGCATGCGTGCCTCACACGGATCACATGCCACGGCGCATCGGCACCGGGGGAGGAGGGGTTAAGCAGCTGCGCCCTGATTGGAGGTCGAGCCCGTGGCATCGATCTCATGTCAGCGGCGCCGTCGCTTCTTCTGCGTGCTGTTTACATCAGCGGGGGTGGGGTGGGGTTGGGGATGAGTGGGAAGGACTCTGGCAAGGTACCGCACCCCACCACCCCCCAACCCACCACCACGTCACACTAAATCAATTTCCCCAGTTCACGCTTTCTTTCATTTTTATGTCTTACGAGCCATAAACCTTCCAGCCGAACACGCCCGCTAGCCTAGCCGTTAGCCTAGTCGTTAGTTAGCGGCCTCCCTCCCCTCCCTCCTCTCCCCCGCTGCCCCCGCAAGGTCACGGGGGAATGTCGGCGCCGATATCCCGGCACGGCCGACACTCATCACTCTGATGCGCCGGCCGAGTCGTCGCTGTAATTCCATCCCGCGGCGGCGGCGGCGACGGCGGCGACACACCTTTTACATGATCGATGACACGCGACCCCGTTGTTCTAGCCAGTTAATTTCAATCTTGGCCGCGTCTCCTCTCTCCTCCCCTCTCCTCCCCTCCCTCTCGCCTCACCTCCTCTCACCGCCGGTGTGAGTGACACAGATACGGACGGAGTGGTTTGACCGCGCGATGGAGCCTCGCGCTTTTCCTTTTTCTTTTTCCGTCATTCCTCCTTGAAGTCGATCATTTCTTCCGCCGTCGTTCACATCTGTTTCCCGCCTCGGCTTTTCTTAACGCCGGCTGCATTGATTGAAGTGTCCCGTCGATCTGACTCCATGTCAACGGTCTCACGCTTTGAAGGTGACGAGGGGTGGGGGGGGGGACCCAATTATTATTATTAGCACCTCACGGTTGGAGCTAAATGGTCCCGGCGGTGAACCTGTCCAGAGGTGGTGGACGGATTGTAGATTGGGCCGTAAAACACATTATATCTAGAGGTTTATAGTGCATTTTATTGGGCGATATACTGTAGATAGTGTGGTGGTCGGGGGGGCGGGGCGACCGGCGGGGGAGGTGGTTGGGGGTCAAGGTTGGAATGGCAGAGTAACTCTGCGCGCGATGGCGTTTGGTGCTTTAAGTTCAAGTATTGAGGCGGTGAGGAAATGGTCTATGATAAATGGCGATATTAGCGGCCGTGAAGAAGATAAAAAGCTGGAAGCTCAGTGAAACCCCCAAGATTGAGTGCTTTTTAAATACACAGTGAAATATCTGAAGACTGCAACACACACACACACACAACAGAGGAACCGACGGAAACAATCACTATTTTTACATGGACACAAATAATCGGAATAAAGGCCCAATCAGATTAAAAATGCTTCACGTAAACGCGTCAGTCGGAAGATTCTGATCCGATGCGGTCCATTCGGAAAGGAATGTCATTCCGATAGAGAGAGGTGGTTTGTGCCGATCATTATTCCGAATGGCGTCTACGTACACAACCATTGGGATCCTGTCTTCCTGGTTGGGATAAAATTGTCTCCACTGCACGTCTGCTACGCTGGCGTGATGTGTTTCCGCCTTTGCGGCACCTGGTCGTTTTTCGGCAAGCGGAAAACGTGGCGGAAGTACAGCTTCTTTTTCTACGACTATTTCCGGAAAATCAGGCAACTCCGTGCATCCCCAAAATTGGTTTATTCTGGTTATACTGATTAAACGATTGGTGCATATATACACACACGTCATGATTGGAACATTTTATTTCGTGTCCATGTAAACAGTGGATTTGGAATTTACGATCAACCAAGGTTTTGATCGGATTGGAGAAATATGCGCATATAAACATAGCGACCGATATTGTAAACAGTAAATTCTTAAAGTAGTGACCCATCTGCAGATGTTCTACTTGAATCGTGAACCTCAGCAGGGCACAAGGATCCTCCCACCAGAACTTTTCAAGCGGTCCAAAAGTCCCCCCACCCCCAAATCCCCCTAACCCCACCCACTGTAAAAATATCTCAATACAGTATCGTGCTGTGGCATTTTGATTTCGTTACATCCATCAAACTGTAGAAAAGCTGGGAAGCAGCCAATGAGGTGAGGTGGGAGGGACTTGGAGGAGCGAGTGAGCGAGTGAATGGAAAGAGAGAGAGAAAAGGGCACGAGTGAACGGCGCGCTGACCCAGAAAAACAAAAAAAAACAGCGTTTGTGCGTGCGTGCGTGCCAGCCAGCGATGCGGCGCCGAGCACCTCCAGACGCAGTGTCGCTCAAATAGAAGCAATTAGTCCAGATCCTCGTTAATGAGGCTTAATTAGAGCTCAGCTGGGCAGCAGGAAGAGCACTTCCAGGGAAGCAGCCAGTCCGCAGAGAACCTGGAAAACCTGCTGCGTGCACTTGTGGTGTTTGTGTGTGTGTGTGTGTGCGTGCGCACCTTTCGCCCGTGTGGACCCGGGACGTGCCAGCCTCCGTTCATTAGCTGTCGTTAGCGGCTAATCAGCGGCTCCGTCTAATTGTTCGCTGTCCGCCAGTTGTAAACACATCCGGCGACTGTCGCTCGCCGCCGCCGCCGCCGTGATGCTGCGGCTGATTGGTCCGCTCGCTCAGGCTGAAGTACCTTTGTTAATATCCTTCCCCGGACAAACTGACTGACTAACTGACTAACTAGCGCCTCTGTGTTGGCGACAATTCTCTCTGTTTTTCCTCGCCTCTTGCTGGTTGGCTCTCTCCTCCTCTTCTAGTCCCGCCCCTCTGCTCTCAGTCTGCCTCCGTGACCTGAAATGACCCTCTGCTCTCTTCTTCTCCCCCTCCCTCCCACTCACCCCACCTTCACCACGCCCACTCTGCTCCTCCTCCTTCTCCTCCTCCTCTTCTTCCCCTTCCTCCTCCTCCTCCTCCTCCTCCACCTGCTCTCCAACTTTGTCTTATCTCTTGTGTATTTTTTATCCTCTGGGGGGCGCCAGTGAGGGCAAGATGGTGGTCCTGGCTCTGGCCATCGGTGTGGCCGAGCAAGATGACTTTGCCAATATCCCTGACCTGCAGGAAACAGCGCAGGCGGCCCCGCCGGCGGCCAATCAGGAAGCCCCTCCTGAGAAGAGGTACCTGGACGAGTGGGCGTGGCCGAGAGAGAGAGAGAGAGAGAGAGAGAGAGTGACGTGCGAGTGGCGTGCGAGTGAGACGGGGCGGGGAATGAGGGTTGGACAGCCGTGATTGTTATTGTTGTGTGCGTGCGTGTGCATGCGTGTGTGTTTGTATATGTGTGTGTGTGTGTGTGTGTGTGTGTGTGTGTTGGGGTCCCTTGCGGTGAGTCAGCTGCACTTAAGAGACCTGCGGCTGGAAATAGCAGCGTTAGCTTGACACGGTTGCAGAGGTGGAAAACATCAGAGGGCTAAATATGGAGCAAACAAGCAAACAAACAAACAAACAAACAAACAAACAAACAAACATTGTCGTGCGACCGGGCAGCGGCGGCTGCGATGACGTCGGCGAGGTGAGTAAGAACAGTCGAGTTGTTGAGTCGTCGAGTCGTAACGAGCTCATAAATCACAGCACAGCTCCACTCGTCTTGTTTAGCCCTCAGGGCTGAAATATCAGCGCATCAAATACAGATCAATTATATTATTTTCGTGACCACAGTAATTACGTTTCCACGCTACAGCCGTGTGTTTGTCTGACCCCCTGCCCAGCACCTGCCCTCTCCCTCCCTCTGCTGCCAGACCACCCTGCCCCCGGTCCTGCCGCTGATTGTCGACTTTCCCTTTGTATTAAGGTGCTTTTATTGTGGCGGTCCTCAGCCACCAGTGTTCTTCCTCCGCTTTCCTCCTGCTCATTAGCCGCCTTCAATCAGCCTCGGCTGCTCGCCGGCCGGCTCCACCAAGAGCCTCCTCATTATTCCACAACATGTTAGCCACTTACGTAAACACGCCGCTAAAAATAAACCTCCCCCCCACCGCACTCCAATTCTTTCTCTTTTTTCTTTCTTTCTTTCTTTTGCTTTGCCAGCCACCTTACCCGCTAACTGCTGCCAGACAAAAAAAAAAAGAAGAAAAAACAACCCTCCTCGTCGGTAAAGATGCTCTGCCCTTTATTTCCCTGTCTCCCAACATAATTAGTCTTCCGTTCTGTTCGGGAATGAAATTATTTTTTAATTTTGTATCTTCCCTCACAGCGAGGGAAAAACTGCCCGTTTTGATTTTGTTTCGTTTGCACTGAGGTGCAAAAATACTACTTTTTGTTCTCTCCTCCATGGTTCCCCTCTCCACAGTTCCTCCTCCATGGTTCCTCTCCATGGTTCCTCTCCATGGTTCCTCCTCCATGGTTTCTCCATGGTTCCTCTCCGTGGTTCCTCCTCCATGGTTCCCTCTCCATAGTGTCCTCCTCCATAGTTCCCCCCTCCATGGTTCCCCTCCATGGTTCCTCTCCGTGGTTCCTCCTCCATGGTTCCCTCTCCATAGTGTCCTCCTCCATAGTTCCCTCTCCATGGTTCCCCTCTAACATGGTTCCCCTCCATGGTTCCCCTCCAGGGCCCCGCCCCCCTCCATGGCAGAATATCCCTCCCCCCCTCCTCTCCCTCAGCGGTCCAATTAGCTGATTTTAGCCCGGCCGCTTTGATTCCGTGACCAATTGGAGACAATTTCCTGCAGATGCGTTCCGAGTCGTCGGCCACCTTCTTAAGAAGGGGAACCGTCTTGTGATTCGCCAGTCACGCCGGGGCTGTCGCTCGTTCAAACGACTGTTTCATCAATTTGACGCATGATTCAAGAGCTGCGACTCTATTACAACGCAGCCGCCGCTAACTGTTTTTCTGTTGTCTTATTTATTTATTTATTTATTTTTAAATCTGTCTTTTTCCTTATCGAGACTCCTCAGCTGCGGTTCTCCAAGTCTCCTCCTGTGGGCTGGAGACGCTCCTGGTCTCCATCCTGCTGGGGGAGGTTCTGGCAAATTAACTCTCGGAAAAACAAAAAACAAAAACAAAAACAACAGTTTTTCTTTTTCTCGTTCATCTCTTAAAAGTGCAGCTATTGCCACGTCGCACTTCAACAACAACAATCAAAAAAACCTGAGATTTCTCTCCGGTTTGCCCTGCTCAGCTCTTCACGACCCCCCCACCCCCGCAGTCACCTTGCCGCTCTGCGGACCTCTGCGAATCCCCTCCTGCCTGGTTGGAAACTGAGGCGTTGTGTAATTTGTTTGACTTTGCCGGCGTTGTCGTCGCTCACCTGGACACCTGCCATCAGTGTCTGGTGAAAGGCGCTAATGGACCCGTCTGCCGGCGCTCAGCGGGACTCGCCTCGGTTCACGCCCATTGGACTCTCTGTGGGCTTCCAACAGATTAACAGCCCCCCCCTCCCCAATCCCCCTGCCCCCCATTTAAGCCGCGACGTCATTTCAGGATGACTGACAGTGGCGGCGGCTCCACCGTGAAGCTGCAGCTCCATCATCATCGCCGCTGCTCTCGTTTGCACCGTTCGATTTCCACGTCCCTGCGGAGGTTCTCAGTCGTCTAGAGCAGCGGTTGGCAAACTTTTTGAATAATGGGCCACATTGGGCTCTGAAATTTGACAGAGTGGGCCGGAGCAGGTGGACGAAGTGTTTTGCTGACCCACCTCACAGGAGGAAAAACTATATAATGGGATATGTAGAAAAAATGCGTTACAACAAAATATGTCTTTAAAGCCCCACAGTATTTAGCTCTTTATTGAAATGGCTCTTAAAACACTGCAAAAATGCATGGAATACAGCTATTTTATGACTTACTTACAATTAATTAAACATTTTCCAATCTAGGATTGCCAGTTTAAAAAGCTTAACGGGCCGCATATGGCCCCTGGACCATAGTTTAGCCCATGCCTGGTTCTCCATCCTGTCAGATTGTTCTTCAAGACGGCAAAAGAAATCAGTCCAGTGGCCTCGACGTTTAAGCTTCAGGACTTTCAAATATGGCTGTGTGAAACGGTTTGGCCCTGGCTGTGATTGGACGCTAAATTTAGCGGGTGACGCCCATCCGTCCGTCGGTGCAATCGCATCCAGTTTGTTCTGCACGTCAAAAACCTCTGGGAACTCTTATGGAATATAGAATCAGAATCAGACTTTATTGCCAGGTATAGGGTATGGTATGGTATGGTGTTTATGGTATGGTGTTTTATTTAACTCAAATATTTCTGTCTTGGACACCCATTGAAGCCAAGGTCAGTAGAAAAACAGAACAATGGAAAAAAAAGAACAATGGATAATCTATGAACACATATACATTGTTATTGGATGACTTCCCAATGTTGTATAATAAAGCAGAATGTGCAAATATGAATGAGGTTGACAACTGACTGATGGGGAGCTCTTGGAGATCTGGCCTGGGCGAATAAACGGTTCTTAAACCAGAGGGAAGCAGTGTGAACTGTGAACCTACCCGGTTCCCGAGTCCTGGACCTGTACTGGTCTTAAAAGAGAGGAACACTGAGAAGATTGCATGTCGCAGGCTTATGTAATGAAGAAATATTCAGTATATCATTCAAGAAATTTATTCAAGATATTAGGCATATTGTTGAGAATTATGCCATTATGAGAGCAACAGTTTTATTCTCTCTTTCTTGTTGCTCCTCGTCCGACTTAAAAGCGTTTAAAACGACAACAAAAAAAAGCATCAGTTCGGAGACGAGATGCTTCACAGGAAGTGATGAAGTGGCTCTGGCTTTGGTTCACCATCGGCCCCCTCTTAGCTGTTTGGCGGAGGTGCGTTCAAGCGAATGTGACACGCTGCATTTGAAGCTGTTCAACAGTTTGCGCGACGGCCCTCAGTGTTTGTTTCCTCCGACAGCCGAGGACACAAACGGCGCCGGCATTTTTAGACAGTTTCATCGCCTACTTTGTTTTATTCCTCTCCGTCTTCTCCTTCGATTTCTTGCATGTGAAGCTTCTCTCGCTTCGCCCCGCGGCCTGCAGCTCCGCTCGCCTGAGTGATGCGGTTAACGACAGCGCACGTGCAACGATGACAAACGCACAATATTTCCTTGAAGCCCCGCAGCCGTCACGAGAGGTCGCCTGACCCTTCGCTCCCCCTGCGGGCGGCGGGAAGGTACTGCGGGCTGCCGGCTGCGCCCCTTCGACCCCCGTGCTCGGCGGAGGTCTTTCTCCGCGGCGCTTTTCCGATCTTCCGCGGCTCCGCTCGGACGTCAGAGGCGAGCCGCCGACGCCTCATTGGTCGCACAATTCCGCCGCGACTCACTGAGCGCGCACTGTGGCTCCTCCGCCAGTGTTGCTATAAAGAGACGCCGCCGCGGCCCCTGAGAGCCTCCAATCTAGATCTCGCCCTGAGCTGCGGGCCTGCCGTCCAATCAGGAGGAGGGACCGGAACGGAGGGGGCGGGGATTCCCCCCCCCCCCCTCGTGCCGCATTAACATTCAATCCACTTGCCTGTGGTCTTTCAATTATTCATCCATGAGTGTTACATCATCATCATCATCATCATCATCCCCCCGTCGCCACATTCTTCTTCCTCTTCGTCTTCCTCTTCCTCTTCTTCTTCTTCTTCTTTTGTAAACCAGCCCAGTTGTTCCACAGCTCCTCCGGCACTTATTGATAAATATAGACCCGCACGCCCCGATGCATCCCGCAGAGTGCTAATTGCCGAGTGGGCGACGATACGATATCTCTAAATAATTTATGAGCTGATCGCAGCTCGGCGGCGCTTTGCGTGGCAGTTCACGGCCTTTCAGTTGAGTTCTTGGTTTACCGTCGCCAGCTCCGCGTGTGTCCCCCCCCGACCCCCACCCTGGTGGTGAGTGGGGGAGGCGGGGGAGAAGCTCCGTCTCTGCCGTGTGTGTCGCACACGATGTGCTTGTCGGCGACGGCAATCTGAAGGAGTTTTATTTACCGGAGGGGGGAATAAATATGATAAAGCAGCCAAACAAATAAGCACTTTCGAGGGCAGATTTAAGCAGAAACACGGCCTCGGGATAAAAGCGCAAAATAGCAAAACGAAACGTTTGCCATGCTTCGATTTTTATTGGAGAGTCAGCAAACCTGAACAACGCCCAGTTTCCCGGAGGATTTCCTGAATCCTCCACATTAAGTACAGTTATTTGTCCTGCGGAGAGCCTGGAGGAACCTTCTGGACCTGCAGTTTGTCCGTCACGTCCAAGCTGAGCAGTCAGATGAATTCCTGCCAGTTTAGTTTTAGACTTCCCGTGTGGGCGGAAAGAGCGACTTTAGCGCTACATCGCGAGTTTAGCTCAAGTAGTTTATTTTCATTTTGTGCTGAAGCCAATAAGGTGGAGCACTGAAAAGGCGCAACAACTGCTCTCTGTTAAAACCACTTTAGCTGTGTTAAAACTGCCGTTGCTTCCTGCTTTTCTTTGTCTTCTGTAGTTTTTTTTGAGTCAGATAGCAACAGTCGCTTCCTGTATCTGCTATCGTTGGTGGCTGTCTATCTTGATTTGCAAGGCTAAACAGCTTGTTTTCCTTTATCTATGTGGAAGGCAAAAAAACCCCCACAACGACATGCTAATGGCTGTTGTGGCGCTTTCGCACGATAAAAATCGACTCGCTGTGCGGTTTGCACACGAACATGCGAATTGATATCAGGTAACGCTCGGCTAGTCCGAGGCAGCGCTCCTCCTCTCCACCCCCTCCTCCTCACCCTCTGGGTGGGGCTTTAGCAGCTCGACCAATCAGCCTGCTGGTCTCCAAGGGCTCCTGTTAAGTCCCCCCCGAGGCTCTGTGCCCCCTTGTGGCCACACGGTGGCAGGGGAGGGAACGAGGTTGGAGGGGGCGCAAGGGAGGTGGAGTGAGAGGAGCGAGCGGAGCCGGCAGAGGAGGAGGGGGAAAGTATAGATGGCGCTAAAAGGAGTGACGGAGCGGCTCGGCCATCTGTAGCTTGCGTCCAGGAGAGGCCACTTAGCGGCGGCCCTGCACAGCCATGCGTTATGCTGCGGCTGAAGGCAGCACTTTAGCCGGCAGGTGCAGCCTGGTGCGCATGATGCACAAACATACAGATGGATGGAGCGGCCGTCCGGGGGCGGAGCTATTTGGAGCGCCAACCTGGCGGGAGTCCCGCACAACTGTAGCGCCCCCCGCAGCCTCCGCAGCGGACTGCAGCTCCGGTTAAGCGTTTTCTTTGTTTGTTTGCTTGCTTGTTTGTTTTTTTAATCGATTTACAAAATGGCTTGACGGTTCCCCGGCGTGATTGGCTCATCTTTTTTTTTTTGCTTGTTTGTTTTTTTTTTTTTTTTAATGGAGCCCAAAGCCATAAACACCAAATTGCGGAGAGTATTGGGAGGCGGTAGTGGGAGCAGCGGTGCAACACAATCGGGGAGAGAATTTTTTTTTGGTTTCTGCTGTGGGCATCAGTGTCGAGCCGTTTATGCTAGCGTGTTAAAAATGATGCATATTTAGCCCTCTGTTTACAGCCTACTACTGGAACTGATGCTTTCTTTGTTGGTCCATCCACTGTTTTGGAAGGGAACTAAAATAATTTTTTTTTTTTTTTAGAGGGCCAATACCTGGCTGGAAGTGTAATGTTTGACCTTGGAGGAGCGTCACTGCCCTTTGTGATGTCACAGAGGCGCTGACTTGGAAAAGCGAAACAAAGGACGGAAGTTCAGACAGTCGGATTCAAATTTAATATGACTTGTTTAAAATGCACGCGTTCTTTATGATATTTTTATATTATATTATATTTATATATTATGTTTTCCACTCCCTGGTGGAGCTCAGCACACACACACACACACACAGAAAGCCGAGACTAACACCTCCCTAGTTGCTCCTTGCTGATATGGGCTTCCAGTCAACGTGGCTATTTTAGACTCGACTCCAGTTCCGAGATCAGAGGAAGTCATTAGTTAACGGGGAGGAAGAGGTATTAATACGCAGCGTCGGGTTGAAGCCCTGAGGTTGTGATGCGGCTGCGGCAGCAGCAGCAGCAGCAGCAGCAGCAGCAGCAGCAGCAGGAGTCCAGTGCTGATGTGTTGCATGTGGACGGTGGGAGTTATGTAAGCAGCAGCGGCGGCGGCAGGCTGCACTCTGTGTGTGTGTGTTTGTGTGTGTGAGTGAGTGTGTGTGCGATCCTGTGACGGAGGGAGGGAGGGAGAGCAGCACGCCGTGGCCCCGGACGAGTGATGGATCTGGTGGGCGGTTCATGAGGTTGAGCGATGAAATGCATCACTTTATGGACTGGGGTCGTGTTTGTGTGTTTGAGTGTGACATGTTTTGCAAATGGGCGTGTGTGTGTGTGTGTGTGTGTGTGTGTGTGTGTGTGTGTGTGTGTGTGTGTGTGTGTGTGTTGTTGGGAGTGAGGGGTGGGTTTTTTTTTTCCCTTTTTGTTTTTTTTTCTCCTTTTTTCCCCGCGTCTCTCTCCAGCCTCGAAGTGGAGTGTCTGTCCCCCTCCCCTCCCCTCTTCCAGCCGCTGGCCGTCGGTCAGGTAACTAAAAAAACAACAACAACAACAAAACCAACAACAACAACCACCAACACCAAACAACCAGGATAGTATCACAGGACGGTGAAACCCCAACGTGGCCCCGCCTGCCTCCATCTGTGCGTGTGTGTCATGTGACTTGTGCGTCGGCGAGGCTCTCACCCGTCCCTGTCATCTATCCTGAGACCTTCCACCTTCTCAGTGTCTCCTTCCATTTGCCTGTTGGCCCCGCCTCCCGACCCTCCCTTTTCCCCAAACGCCCCCCCCCCCCAACAACCAGCCTCTCATCAACGTGCTCCCCCTCCAGCGTGCGCGCTCTGTGTTTCTGGAGCCGTTGCCATGCCAACAGCCCACTTTCTCGTGTGCCTTTTCAAAAACTGTGGGAGACTCTGACGCAAACTTCACAGTCCGCTCTGCCTCCCGCTGGACACTGTAGGCAACTGCAGGCCATTAGGAACGCTGTTTGTTTTTTGCTTTGTTTCCCCGCCCTCTACACTGTCCCACCCCCACTCCCCTCCCCTGGGATGGGCCGGGGGGGGGTGGAAATAAAAGTGTTGGCGCCGACGTAGCGGTAGTAATTGTGCCATCTGCCACAGTTAATCTTCTTAAATGTTTTTGTTTTTTTTCCGGTATTTCCTAAATTGAATAAATCAGAGCTTGTTCTGGAGTTTCTGAGCCACTCATTTTTTATTTTTTTAGCGCTAAGTAGCCTGGAGGGGGCGCTGGAGCTTCTCGGCACGCGCTGAACGAAGCATGAAGAAGAATTTGTTTGTTTCGAGACGCTCGCTCGACGCTGCACCCCCCCCCCAATCGCCATTTGTAGGTGGAGGTGGGCGGTGGGTGGGGTTGTGGAGTTATGGCCCCGCCTCCTCCACCCACCCCCCACGCCTGCAGTTGCAAGTAAACTAAAGTTGCAATTAGCTCCCCGGCAACTAACTAATACAACTAACAGCGATTGATGAACGTCCCAAACCATCTCTGATTGGCTAACCCCGCCCCGCCCCTCCCCCGCCCCCCCCTTTTTTAGCTGGTCGAAAGTGATGGTCTGGTCCACCCCTCACTCCATCCACACCCCCCCCTGCTCGCCTCTCGTTCACTTTGCTGTTGTTTTCTCCGCCTTTTCTGTCTGTCTGTTTGTCAGTATACTTCACTTCCTGGTTCTGTCCATCGCCTCTTCAGAAGAAAGCAGCATTCAGCATCAATTCTCCTTGCAAAACTTCAGGAAAAAAAAAAAAAACCAGCTTCTCAGCAGCCAATTGTTGCCAATTTCTGGCCGGACAGACAGACTTTGTGTGGGCGATCCGTCTCTCTCTCTCTCGCTCTCTCTCTCCCTCCCTCCCATGCGGGCATTGCCTTCACTCTCCTGAGAGTGACCCCTACTGGCATATCGTGCACATATGTCCAAGTAGCCAATGCCGCTCTGTGCCTTGGCCCCTCCCACCCCTCGTCCTCCGCCGTGACCCCTCCCACTACACACTTTTAGAGTGTTGCCGAATGGTTGAAATCCTGCCGGTCTGTCAAAACCACCGTAGCCCCGCCCACTTCTGTGACACTCTAAACGTGACCTTCCGATGTTCTGACGATCCGTCCTCCTCTATTAGTGCTGTTTTTTTTCCCTCCTTTTTTGGTGTTGTGTGTTTGTGTGTGTGTGCGTGTGTGTTTTCGATGGGTTTGATCTCCTCCACGCTGTGTCCCATCTGTCGCTTCTTTTTCAACTCTCCTCTCTCCTGGTGACCACTGGGAGGTTGTTTTTTTTTCCTCTTCGTTCTTTTTTTTTGGCTGATGGACTGTAATTATTGTCTCTCTCTCTCTCTCTCTCTCTCTCTCCTTCATTTTCTCCCTTCAGCATGTTTCTTTGTCTCTCCCGTTGTTTCTTACTTATCAGACTGACCAAACTGAGCCTCTCTTGTATTTCCAGGCTTTCCTTCCTTCCTCCTCCTTCTTTCCTTCCTTCCTTCTTCCTTCCTTCCTCCTCCTTCCTTCTTCCTTCCTTCCTTCTTCCTTCCTTCCTTCCTTCCTTCTCTCCTTGCAGCTCTGTTTTTCTTCTCTCTTTACGATGTGCTGGTGTTTGTAACAATCTCACTCTCTGTTTTTGTTTTTCTCCTCCTCCTCCTCCTCCTCCTCCCTCTCCTCCTTCTACTACTTGTATTTTATTTCTCCTATTATTTTCATAGCCTCACTGTTCATGCTATTAATACTTGCTATCTCTTCTTTTTTTTGTACAGAAAAAAAAAAATTATTCCGCTTTGCTTTTTTTTCTATTTCCTACATTTCTTGTTGGAACTTCTTGTTCTTCTTCTTCTGCTTCTATGATTTGTCGTCTGTCTGTCTGTTTTTTCGTACGTCTGTGACTTCAGCAGCTCGTTCTCTCTCTCTCTCTCCCTCTCTCTTTCTCTCCCTCTCTGTGTTCTGTGTTTTCTCTTCTCTATTTATCACATTTTCTTTTCAACTGCCTTACAGTGTTTCCGTGCTTTAATTCTGCTCCATGTGCCTTGGCCAGTCATCTATGGAGTGCTGTGTGTCCAATGTGTTTGGCCTGGACTTTTGTATTTTTTTGACTCTCTCTCTCTCTCTCTCTCTCTCTCTCTCTCTCTTTTTTCCACATTATGATTTTTTTTTAATGTCTTTCTTTTGTTTTCTTCTTAAAAAAAAAACTCCTTTACATTTTGTGACTCTTGTTGTTTTTCAAGATGTATGAACACAGAGGTTTTCTCTCCCAGAATGCTTGTCCCTCTCTAACGCTGTGTCTCTAACAAAAACAAATCCTGGTGTGACGGAACTAAACTATTAACATTTTCTACCCGAGTATTTACCACCTTTGCCGCGCTCTCTCTGTTTCTCCCCCTGCTGCCCCCCTTTCTGTTCTGTTCTACTCTGTGTTGCTGAAGCAGCTCACTGTCCGCTGAGGGGTTGGTAAAAGCCCTACAGAGTGTTTTAACATCTCTTCTGTTACTCGTCTCCTTGTCCCAACGTGTCTGTCTGTCTGTCTGTCTGTCTCATGTCTGTTTGTCCTGTCGCTGTACACGTCATTATCCATGTGTGTCTCGTCCTTAGAGGGAAAACTGTCTCGAGTACGAAACAAGAAGGTTTTCAAGAAGGCTATTTGAGGAGAAAAGCGGAGGGGCTTTGTGTAGATGTGACAACTTGTGGTTGTGCTCTGTGTCCAGTTTGGCGGCCGCTTCCCCAGTTAGAGAGGTGGACTCCCGCCACGGCGCTCTCAGATCCATCAGACGCGCTCCGTCCCATCAAACGCAACTCAGCAGAGCCTCCGAGGGGCCTCGCTTCTCGAGCCCGCCCCCTTTATCTGCGCCGTCGTTGGCCGAAACAGAGCAAACCACGCAGAGAGAGAAGCTCGGCTCCACTTTGAAGCCGCGTCTGTACAAACGGGCTGACTGGGAACTCGCTGGGAGGGAGAGGGGAAGGGAGGGGGGAGAGGTGAAGGGCGGGGTCTGGGGGGGAGGGGGATGGAGGGTGCGTTTTAGTTTTGTTTTTGTTTTTTTTCTAAGGGCCAAACAGGCTGAGGTTGGACTTCGTCCTCGTCCCTTTTCCTTCCGTCACGCTCCCAATCTGATTTATTTGTTTATTTATTCCTCTTTCTTTTTTTTTGGCTTCCGCAGAGGCAACAAGCCGGCCAACAGTCCCAAGGGTCAGCCGCCCGACGCTGACGGCCACTCCTCCGTCACAGACCTGGCCAACTCGCTCACTGGAGACATGGTGATGGTAGGACATTGTCGCTTTTTTAAATTTATTTATTTATTTATTTATTTATTTATCCATTTATTTTTTCCCTGCTTTGACTCTTTTTCCTGCTGAACTTCTGATCATTTTTCAGTACTGACGCTGAGTTGTTTTTTTTTTTTTTTTCTTTTTGCGGATTTGGAGGAGTTGCAGTTTGCACTTGCTCTTCCCTCATCCTGAGCCAAGTTTACTGGAATACTGAACTCTGTTGCACCGAAACTTTTGTGCAGTGGAGTTCAGTGTGTGGCATGTGTTTAAAGTTATTTAAACACATGCTGTTATGTCATGTGTATATATATATATATATATATATATATATATATGTATATATATATATATATATATATATATGTATATAAATGTATATATGTATATATATATATATATATGAATGTATATATATATGTATATGTGTGTGCAAGTTAAATAGTATTATTATTATTATTTTCTGCATAAGAATTGTATAATACATAGAAGGCAGCAAGTATTCACTCAGTGTAAGTATAAGAGGGGTAGAGTACATAAGTCTTTTACTTCTTCTGACTCCTTTTCGCTCCTATGCTCACATTGTTTTTTGTTAACTGATTTCTTTGCTACATTAGTTAGTATATTTTCAAAATAAATATGACTAAACTAAGCTAAACTATTTCCAAATGGCAAAGGATAGTGGTCCAACCAGAGTTCTTGACCTTGACGCTCAAGTTCCCCCTCTCTGTGGCAGCTTAAAAGTCTTGCAACTCTGGGTAGCTCCAGCAACTTTTACTGTGTTTTGTTATTACCTTCATTAGATGCCATCCTCACCATACTCATTCCCATTTAATCCTGATTCCATTCATTTTGCCTGGACGTGTCCCATCCCATTGTAAATATTGCAATTTGATCTCATCCAAGGTTCATCCAAAACAGTTTAGCGATAAATCAGAAGGCCGACTGTGCCAGCGATTATCCGCCGCCATCAGACCACCGGGACCCAGAGCCAATCAGGCCACCCCACCGCCGCTCCGTTGTTGCAAATCTCAGCACCGCCGCTCCAAAAATGAAATTAGCCAAGGCCAAAACTGGATGAGCCGACCAATCAGGCTGATGGCTGATACGAGCGCGCCTGTTGGCTCGCAAGGAAGGCAGCGCTCGCATGCCAGCAAGGTGGACGGACGGATGCTGAGTCATATGCCGGCTCGCTGCGTTTGGAAAGCGCCGCACGCTAATAGCTGGAGCCGCCGTAGCGGGAATAAATAAGTAAACACAGGCAGTTCCCACGGTGGCAGTCGGGCGAGTCGAGCCACGTTCAAGGTGACTGCCGGCGCTTGGTGATGAGGTGCACGTGGAAAATATTTGACTTCGCCGCCGCCTTTCCGCCCGCACGACACGTACGAGGAGAATCCCAGTGAGTTTTTGAAGCGATTCTCGCTGTCCTGACGCTTCCTGGAGGCACTTTTGACTTGATGGTGGCCTGGTGAAGTTGCAGGTCTGCGTCTCGTCCAGCAGAGGAATCCTCAAGAAAACAAACCCCCCCCCCCAAAAAAAACAAAGATATTTCCGAGGCCGCCCGGACGGAAGGCAGCGAGTGGCCTTGAGCTGCGTTCTGTCAGCCTCCCTCGCCGCATCTCTGCGACCAATCAGACGGCTTCCTCTCGGTGGTGGACGCTGATAAACCAGCAAACACTCACTGAATCACTGAACTGGTCTTCTGTCCCTTTAAAGAACCTTGGAGGGACACCAAGAAGTCTCCGTCGTCCTCTTTAATGGCCCACCAACCTGTGTGTGCGTGTGTGTGTGTGTGTGTGTGTGTGTGTGTGTGTGTGTGTGTGTGTGTGTGTGTGTGTGTGTGTGTGTGTGCAGCTGCTTCACAATGCTGCCATATAGAAGCTCAGCACTGACAAAAAAAAAAAAAAAAAAAAAAAGCCTCCTCCCCTCGCAGCTCCAGTCACGGTCTGTGGGCACGTGCCTGTGTCGGAGGAAAGTGTTGCGCCCTTGGACTGAGGCTGTCGTGTGAGTGGCTGCTGCAGTGTGTGTGTGTCTGTGTGCACGTGTGTGCACGTGTGTGTGTGTTGGATGTAGCCAGGCCAAAGGTCCTGGAGTCAAACCTACGACCTTGTTGCTTTTGCGGTGGCAGCGTGGTCGGTACCAGTCTGTCAATCTGCATTTATTTACACTGCCCTCTGCAGTAGGAAGCAGGTACTGCACTGATGACAAGGATGGAAAAAAAAAACATGCATCAACAAGCAGCACACAGGGACGAAGCAGCGTTCATTTGCAGCCGCTGCAAGCTTCTCGCCTTGAAGCTCTTCTGCAGTCAGTCGCCACTGATTCATGCAGCCCACCAGAGGAACCAGCAGGTGTCCCGAGTGCTTCACCTCCAGGTGGAGGAGCGAGACATGTCGCTGTGTGGCGTTTAAATCCAATCAGCCCCTCTGAAGAAGGAGTCCTGTGATCTGCGGGTGAGAACGTCTGAAGGTGAAGGTGACTTCCTGCCGAGTCTCAGGGCAGCGCCTGCGAAATGACATCAGCCCACACGTCCGCTGCAGCTCGACCTGGCCGCCTCCTGAACCGAGAGGGACGGGCGGCCGCAGTGAGCTGTGAAAAATCTCGGGCAAGTCGGCTGTTGGTGCCCTTAAGACGAAGCAGTCGTATCTGAACAGCCGGAAGAAGAAAGAAGAAAAGGAGGACGAGGAAGAGGAGGAGGAGGAGGAGGAGGAGGAGGAGGAGGAGTAAGACGCTCCACTCCCTGGAGTTCTCGCAACGTGAAGGCTGAGATTGAAGTCTGATTAGCAAAACGTTCCTTCAACAATCCATCCTTCAGCTGCCTTCACATCTTCACATCAGCCCATAAACTGCAAACACAATAAAATTTTGTTCATTATTATTAAACAAAGCCTGAACACCCTGCAGTGTCCAGAAAAGTGTTGACTGTGTGTTTTCCTTCTGATCCGACAGAGTTTCCTGTCTTGTCCATCACTATTATGTTATGACACATGACCGTCCAACCCATCGACTGTATATGAAGATGGGCGGAGAAATCTTTATGATTCCTAGTGATTGGTTTCACGGTCACCTCCACCTTAAGCTGCCCGTCTGCCTTGAAACCAGAAGATTCCACGCGTGGACGTGTGGGTGGTTCTGGTGCCTCAGCAGTTCTCAAACTCCAGCTGCGACCACAATTTTATGGCATTTTCACTTCAAACTAGGCCAAATCTGAAGCTCCGCCCATCTTTCCACATAGTCACTGACCGTACACCTGACCGCTGCTCTGTCTGCCCCGCCCCCTCAGCTCTCCCCGGGCTCCGAGGACGACGACGGCGAGGGCCCCATCAGCGAGAAGCTGGGCCGCATCCAGTTCAGCATCGGCTACAGCTTCCAGAACACCACGCTGACCGTCAAGTTGCTCCGGGGTCAGGAGCTGCCGGCCAAGGACTTCTCTGGCACCTCCGACCCCTTCGTCAAAATCTACCTGCTGCCCGACAAGAAGCACAAGCTGGAGACCAAGGTCAAGAGGAAGAACCTCAACCCGCACTGGAACGAGACCTTCCTGTTTGAGGGTTGGTGTCTCTCGTTGGCTCTCAGATGTTGATGCTGGAGCTCAGACTTCCTGTTTCACTCGGAAAACACAGTTCCTCATCAGTAGGATCAGAAGGTGGTTCTGTTGAAGGTGTAAATCACTCCTTAGATTCTATATTCTGTGTAGTCTCATATTTTACATTGTAGATCTCCAGATGAAAGGGATTATTAGCCCTCTGTTTGCAGCCTCCTGCTGAAACTGATGCTTTGCTGGATGTTCCACATGTTTGGAAGGGGACAGGAACGACAGGGCGGCGCCATCAGCCTGGCTGGGGGTGTTGTCACATACCCAGTGGGAGGAGTCAGAGCTCTTCGTGACGTTCAAAGATTGTCACAGCAAAAAAGGATGGCAATTTTCTGTTTTTTCTGGCAGGATGGAAGTCATGATTACTGCTGAAAAAAATACTGTCGCAAATCAGAGTTCTGGGCCTTTGATACATGCCGGGTATTAAAAGTCGAGCTCGGCGACGCAAACGCGCTGCACGTGAAACGAAAGCCGGCAGACGTTAATGACTCGGCTGTGAAATAATCCAGCCAATCCCGAGCCACTTTACTCAAAGGAGCCCTGAAAGAACACGGAAAGGTGAACCGCCGCTGACCCCCATTTTAGAGGGATTTATCCCGCGGGGCTCGTCTATTAAGACCAAGACGGATTCTGTAACATTAATAAGGAAACGGAAAGGAACTAAATTACAATGACTGATCGCATGTTTAGCCGGGGACCTCATAAATCCTCCTCAGGGTCCCAGACCCCAACTCAGAAATACAGATTAATTTTTCCCTCTAAAAATAGTTTTTTTTTTGTTGCTGGCAGCGATTCTCCTTGTGATCGGCATTCCAGCAGAAATAAGTTGTAAAAATGAAAGAGGAGGAAAAATATGATGCAGATGTAAGAATTAAAGTGCAAAGAATATTCAGAGTATTTGCATCAGCTTATTGGTTGTATTGTGTTCATTATTTGTGAGACAGAAAAAGATGTTGGTTTTTTTTCTATTTTTCTTTTCAGCCCTTAAATAACCACAACAGTTGGCGGCGAAAAAAACAGGTAGACGGCAGACGGTCTGAAAGCCGCAGATTCTCACTTTTGCACGGATGTCCAAATTTGAATTCTAATTTTGAATCCAGTTTCCTCTGAGACACGTTTTCCCACATTAGGTGGCTGATGACTTCCACCACCTGTTCATCATTATTATTATTCTTCCTCCTCCAGGCTTCCCCTATGAGAAGGTGAGGGAGCGGACGCTCTACCTGCAGGTGCTGGACTACGACCGCTTCAGCCGGAACGACCCCATCGGCGAGGTGTCGATCCCCCTCAACAAGGTGGAGCTGGGCCAGATCAAGACCTTCTGGAAGGAGCTCAAGCCCTGCAGTGATGGAAGCGTAAGAGAGAGAGAGCGAGAGAGAGAGAGAGAGACAGAGTGGGAGTGAGCGAAAGAGAGAGAGAGAGAGAGGCCATCTGGCCCACTGATGACCAATCACTTGTTCTCGACGTTCGTGCCGCCCAATTACCGTCTCATAGAAGCGAGTGCGCTGTGTCATGTGGTTCATGGGCGGGGACACACACTGGAATAAAACGGCCGTCGAGGTCGGATTATGTAACATTGTTTGGACTAATGGACTTAGTTTTTCCAATCTAAGGAGTAGAAAGTACCGATATTTGTATACAAATGTGCAGAGTAAGCGTAAAAGTTTGTCAAAAAAGGAAATACTCGAGTAAAGTACAGACCCCTGAGAAATCTAATTAAGTACAATAACAGAGTATTTCTACTTCATTATTTCCCGCTTCTGCCTACTAGCTTTTCTTTTCCACTCCTTATTGTGCTTACAAGTGTGTGTGTGTGTGTGTGTTTGTGTGTGTGCGTGCGTGTGCGTGCGTGCGTGCTCCTCCTCAGGGGAGGCGAGGGGACCTGCTGGTGTCTCTCTGCTATAATCCCACAGCCAACACCATCACTGTGAACATCATCAAAGCTCGTAATCTCAAAGCCATGGATATCGGAGGCACCTCAGGTGGGTCGCTCCGCCTTTCCTCCCCTCCCTCTCCTCTCACCCGTTTCCCTCTTTCCCTCCCCCCTCGCCATATCTGGAGCCCTGCATGGCGTGTTTTTTTTTTTTTTTCTTCCTTGCTTTGCACTATAGTGCTTGTGAAATGTTTGAAATGAGCGAGTGTATTGTGGGCCGCTGTGCCGGTTCTCCCTCCTGTGGAGTCGAGGCTGCTGCTCCTCCCCAGGCGGCTCTTCTTCAGCCCTCCGAGGGTGCTGCTTTTTTAACACTGCCAGTTTTTTTTTATGAGTGATCGCTTACAATGTTTCTCTAGTTGCCACTAGTCTATATTGGTTCACCCTGGGGGACTTTTTCCCACTTTTGGTTCAGGATATGCACTCATTGCCACACACACACACACACACACACTTGCAAGCAGCTTTGTGATTGGTTTTGTGATGGATATTAGCATTTATGAGCAGCTCAAGGCGTCTGTATCCAGGATATAGCGGCGTCAGGGTTGTAAAATGTAAAGTGATGGAAGGAGCAGAGAGCTAGCTAGCATCACACAGCCGCTTCCAGATAAAATCTCTGGCAGTTGCTAATTATCTCAACTGGGGGATTGATATTACAGACCTCCCCCCTTTCCAAACAGTTTCTAGGGGCTCTTTTCCAAACGGCTCGCTGGGACAAATCTAATGGATTTAGAAAAGATTCCATCAGCCGGTTCATTTTTAATGCCTCAGTGTCGGATTGGTTCTCCGTATTATCTGATGCATCATCAGAATCAATCTGTGTCACAGCTCATCCACCCACCCATCCACCCAACCATCCATCCATCCATCCATCCAGCCATCCATCCATCGTTCCTGTCCTGTCTGTCTCCGCCCACATCTGTAATCCACTTATCCATCCCTCCATTCCTTCTGTGTTTTCATCCATTCATCCTCCCATCACAATCTGTCCATTCATTGTCCAATTATCCATCCAATTATCCATCCATCCATCATTCTCTGTCTTTATAGCCATTCATCCTTCCATCCATCCGTCCATCCATCCATCTTCTTTGTGTCTATCCAATTGTTTTGTATCTATAACCTTTCCATAATACAGCCATCCATCCATTTATCTTCGTGTCCTCCTTCCATCCATCCATCCATCCATCCATGCATACATCCACCCTTCTTTGTAACACCCATCCATCCTCTCCAGCCCCCATCCTTTTACCCATCCCCCCCATCCTCCCCTCCCTCTATATCAGGGACAATCTCTCAGCCGGCTGTCTAAATCTGTGTCAGTTCAGTCTGGTAAACAGTCTTTTGAAGTATCGGGTGTCTGTTCCCTCCTGCGGCTGCTCCTGCTGCTGCTTCTGCTGCTGCTTCTGCTGCTGCTGCTGCTGGTGCAGAGCGCCGCCGCCGCCGTCTCAGTGTCGCACAACACGGCCGTGCTCCAGAACTGCGAGGGGGGTCAGATGACGGCGTCCTGTTTTTCCAAAAACAGGCTGCCGCCGTCCCGTCCCAGTAGTACAATTCCCGACGGTGGAGACGAGTTGTTGACCTTGAGCTCGACCTTGATGCCTCCCCCCCCCTCTATATCCCCCATTCCCAGATCCCTACGTTAAGGTGTGGCTGATGCACAAGGACAAGCGCGTGGAGAAGAAGAAGACGGTGACCATGAAGCGATGCCTCAACCCCGTCTTCAACGAGTCCTTCCCCTTCGACGTGCCCGCCCACGTGCTGCGGGAGACCACCATCATCATCACCGTCATGGACAAGGACCGGCTCAGCCGCAACGACGTCATCGGCAAGGTGAGGCGTCGTGCTTGACTGGAGGTGTCGGTGGAGGCGTTCAGAGGATGGATGGAGGGCTCCTCATCCTCCTCTTGATGCCCCTTCTTTCACCCCCAAAATTTACAGTTTTGTGTGTGTGTACATAAATGTGTGTGTGTGTATGTGTGCGTGTGAGCTTTCTTCACCGTATCTCTGCGACCAATCGGACGGCTTCCTCTCAGTGGTAGATGCCGATTGCTGTGTTCTGTGCATTTCCTGTTGTATTTTGACGTCTGTTCATTCTGTTCCCAGCGTCTTTAGTTTTACCTCCACTGTTTATTTCTTGATGTCTGTCACCTGTGTCTGGTTGTCCGCCCTGCCCTTGATTGTTCTCACCTGTGTTCCCCCGCCCCAGTGTATAAATAGTCCTCGTCTCCCTTTGTCTTTGTGGGATCGTTGTCTTCTGTTCAGGTTCACGTTATGCTGTTAATGTGTTTGCCCAAGTGGTCTTAGGTCTGTTCTTGTTTTTCCTTCGTTTCTTGTTATGATTTTCTCTTGTACCTGCCTCATCTTTTTGTGTTAAATCTCCCAGTGTGTTTTTGTTATTAGTCACCCTCATGGGACCCCCTTAGTTTAGTTTTGTTTATAATTTAACCTCCTAAGACCTGGCACATTTTCGGTTGTCTAGACCAGAGGTCCACAACCACCGGGCCGTGGGTCATTTGGTACCTGGCCGGACAGAAAAAATAATTAACTTCCGTTAAATTAAACCATCGCGCGTTCATGCCGGTCCGTGAAAATGTTGTCTCACATTAAACCGGGCCGGGGTGCTAAAAAGGTTGGGGACTGCTGGTCTAGACCACAATATTAAATTTTGGTCTACAAGGGGCTGACGTCCACAACTGTCACCTAGTGGTGGAAGAAGACTATAACAAATCACATGTTAAATTCAAGATGGCCGACAGCCCACCCAGAAGTTCGGAACGCTGCTCCCAATCCAACATTTCATGGCTGATTCTTGTTGAGATATGTATAGAAGTGTTCAGTGTTTGTTGTGGAAGTAGAAGTTTTGCAAAATATGAACGTGTATAAATATATATAAAATATGTAACATCTCCTATGTGGACATCATTTTTCTCAGAAACAATATAATGTACAAAGATTTTTTTTTTTCTACACTCATCAGGTCCCAATTAGCCATCATATCAAATAGAAAATGAAATGCATGCCTTGCAAGAGTTCGGGTCTTAGGAGGGTAAAATAAACCTTTTGTCTGCAACCTGAGTAGTCTGCACCTGGGTGCTGCCTCCACACTCCCGTCCTCACACTGATAAACCAGCAACACACACTGAACTTCTCTCCCTTTATAGGACCTTGGAGGGAAACCAAAAAGTCTCCGTCCTCTTTAATGCCCCACCAACGTGTGTGTGTGTGTGTGTGTGTGTATGTTGTGTGTCAGCTGCCAGTCTGAGGCCAAACAGCCCACACCAAGCTGCTACAGTAGTTCAGTAGTTCCCTGTAGTTCAGTAGTTCCCTGCCACCCCCCTGCTCCCCCCTCATTATTTCTCCTCTCGAACGCCAGTGGAGCAGTAGACAGCAGAATTAGCCCTCTGTTTGCAGCCTTCAGCTGCACTCGACGATGATGATGATGATGATCACTGTGGGTGCGTGCGTGCGTGCGCGGAACCTAACTGTCCTGGCGATTGTGCTTCTCCTCAGATCTACCTGTCGTGGAAGAGCGGCCCGGCCGAGGTCAAGCACTGGAAGGACATGCTGGCCCGGCCGCGCACCAACGTGGCCCAGTGGCACGCCCTCAAGGCCTGATCTCCCCACCCCACCTCCGCCCCACCCAGACCCCACCCCCATCCCTCCTCCCTCCCCCTCCCGTCCTTATGCACAAGACTGACTTGCTGCCAGGCTGCGAAACACGGGTACAATTAGCCATCTGCTCTCGTAAAACCTTTAAACTCTTTCCCCCTCCTTCCTCCTCACGAGGGAGGCAAAATATCTGCCCTCTTCCTCTCGTCTTCTTCTTCTTCTTCTTGTATTTTTTTTTTTTTTTTTTATCCACCTCTCGACTCCACCTTGCCACCGGTCCCCCTGTTCTCTTCTCCCAGCCCCTCTGACCTCTGACCCTTGCCGGGTTCTCTGGTCCTGGTTCAGGGTGTAGATCCTCTGGGATCGCACACCGTCTCAAGTCCCCTGTGTTCCCCGTTGTTCCAACTCTTACACACACACACACACACACACACAGTGTAACCGTCTCTGCGTGTGCATATTAATACATCAGCTGTATAGACTGGCAGACAGGTGGCCCCGCCCACCTGCTGTTTCTCCTCCGTCTCTTCATTTTCTCGCTTCGTCCCTCTGTCTTCTGTCCTCCTCCTCTTCTTCTTCTTCTTCTTCTTCTTCTTCCTTCCTTCTCTTTTTTCCCTTTTTTTTCCCCAAAGCCTTCAGCTGGAGTTTGTGCAAAGCAATCAGCCGCCCAGCCTGTGAGCAGATGGAGTTGTTGATGCTCCTCCTCCTCCTCTTCCTCCTCCTCGTCTTCTTCTCCCCTTCTACCGGCGTTTTTGTTTTTCCCTCCTCCTCTTCATCTTCTGTTATATTTGCCCCTCCCCCTGCCCCCCTCCTCCCATCCCACCTGGCCCCGCCTCCTCTCTGGCACAATATTAGTGAACTATCTGGGGAGATGGGGGTCGTCTTCGGCCTCCTCCTCCTCCTCTTCTTCACCCTCCTCCACCTTCCTTGTTGTCCGTGTGCTGTGGGTGCTGTGCTGTAGCTCCAACAACAACTAAAAAATATATAGATATATATAAAAAAAAAAAAAAAAAATCATAAAAGACTTTTCAAAAAAAAAAAAAACCTAACAAAGAAAATGAACCGAACTTTTTCCGAAGCCTGGGAAGCACCGACGTGGATCGCTCCGGATTTTTTTTTCTCTCCCTGCCAGATGGAAAAAGACCCGAGCGGAGAGAGAGAGAGAGAGAGAGAGAGAGAGAGAAAAAGAGCGAGAGAGAGTAGAAGATGATGAAGGGAAACGCCAAACCGAGCCCCGCCCCTTGCCCCGCCCCTGCCGCCGCCCCCACCCCACCTACGATACGATGATGTCATTTCTTTCCTCATCCGCAGCATCGGCCAGACGAAGGAAGGAAGGAAACCGGTTTTCGAGATGGAAAGTTGCTCTTTTTTCCCTCCCGCTCTGGATCTCCCGGCGCTCCGGCTCGACCTCCATCGCTTCCGACTGTCGCTGGAACTGTGGCTCCGGCCGGGCAGCGCAGCCGCGGCTCCGCGGACTCGACCCGTCCTTTCTCGTCTCTCCGCCTCCCGGCGCTCTTCTCGCTCTTCTTACTGCCATCGTTTCCCCCGTTCTGCCCCCCCCCCACCTCCCCCCTCCCCCCTCAGCCCTCAGCCCTCTGGGTGACTCCAGGGGTGTGTCGGGGGAGGGGGCGGGGGTTCCTATCTGCACTTTTCTGAACAATGTAACAACAGTAATACTGACGACGGTAGTTTTGCTGATCATTGTTGTGCCGGTGAACATTCAAGGGAGGAGTTTTCCGGAAGGGTGAGTCGCGGTCGTGGGCGGCGGGGGGGGGGGAGGAGGAGGGCGGAGCTCCGTCCTCGCGGGGTCTGGAGATGTTGGTGGAGGGCTTCACAGGATGGATGGAGGGCTCTCATCCTCCTCTTGATGCCCCTTCTGTCACCCCCAAATTGACCGTGTGTGTGTGTGTGTGTGTGCGCGTGTGTGTGCGCGTGTGTGTCCGTCAGCTTCCCTCGCCGCATCTCTGCGACCAATCAGACGGCTTCTCAGTGGTGGACGCTGATAAACCAGCAACACACACTGAACTGGTCTTCTGTCCCTTTGAAGAATCTCGGAGGGGCATCAAAAAGTCTCCGTCCTCTTTAATGCTCCACCAACGTGTGTGTGTGTGTGTGTGTGTGTGTGTGTTTTCTGTGTGTGTGTGTGTGTGTGTATGTTGTGTGTCAGCTGCCAGTCTGAGGCCAAACCGCCCACACCAAGCTGCTACAGTAGTTCAGAGGCCCTGCCTTCCCCTTCCCAGTGCCCTTTGTGACATCACCAGAGACCGATTAGAAACTCTCACGATGTGATTTAAGCGAAACAGAAAATAGAAACAGCTGAAACGGGGAGAAAGTCCCAGGTGAGTTGTGTGTCCTAAACAAAACCTGCTATTTGTGTCTCTAGTGAGATGAAACATTTCAGGGTTGTTTTTTTTTCCCCTCTCCGTGTTTTCAGGAGCGGCACGTCGCGAGCAGGTAGCTGCTCCACTTGTCAAACTCGTTCAGCTCAGCTCGACAACGCTGTGGCGTAAATCAAAACACAGCACAGAAACGCTGATTTCCTCTTTGTTGTTTCCCGTCCGCTGCGCCGCTACCACTTTGAAAACAATCACCCGGTTGTCTTTTCCGCTCCCGTCACTGCAGAATACATATGTTGCTTTTGTTTTTTTTAAGCTGCGACGCGGTTTTGCAGAAAGTTTGAAGAGGCAGATTGAGCTTTTTGCGAGTTGAAACCCACGAACCGTCAGAGTGACAATCAGTCCCAAGAAGGCAGAACCAGAACCGGAACCGGACAGGAAGTCCAGTTCTGATGCATCATTTCACTTCTAACCTGTTTTTTTTTTTTGTTTGTTTTTTTAGCTGTCAGCCAGACGCAGGATTTAATTTAAAATCGTCCGACAGCCAACAGTTTCTCATCTTCCTCTGTGGCGATTGGTGGTGACAACAGTTTCTGGCCGCGGCGTCGCACTCATCCAGTCCAGCACCCCAGCGCAGCAGCCGATGTTTTGACAGCCGCTGGCTGCTTCGGTGGCGGCGCGTTACGTTGCCACCAGGTGGCCGGAAGGTAGATCTGCGACCTCTGGGAGTGCTGACTGAGAGGACGTTTATTTCAAAATTTAGAACTTCTTTGCAATTGTGGAAAATAGAGATTATCCGGTGGGAAGTGGAGGCTTCAAACTGGGGCGGATGCGACCTAATTGGCCTTGGAATGCAGCCATTGAACTGGGACAAAACACTGCCCCCTGTGGTTTTCCATCAGCACTGCTGCACTCGACCTGTATCCGTTTTTTTTTCCATTCGCAGCTTCTTTTTTTTTTTCTTGTGGTCAAATGTTGCTGCTGGACGAGATCAGGGATGAATTGTTGTTCAATAAAATCTAGATTAATCCTTTGATTTGATGAATTTTTTAAATTTAATTTAAAATTTGTTTTAGTTTTTTTTTACAGTTTCATTGATAACCTTCCCAAAATTCGAGTAGCTTTACTCGAGGATGTGCTAAAAAAAAAAATTAAAACATTGGCGTCTTGCCAGAATCCCAAATGTTTTTCAGCGCAGAGTGTCTCCACTCGACTCCTCCTTCCGCCCACCGCCGTTAATCAGACAGCAGCCACGCCCCCTCTGACAGCCCTCGTTCATCATCAGTCTCGTCCTCAATGAGGCCGTGACTTTTTCAAATTACCACCAAACGCTGCAAGCCGAAGAGTTTAGCGCAGTTTCAAACGATGGTGTGGAGGCATCCCTCCGGCGTAAAAACTTTGCCTGTCTTGCACCATTTTCTGGAGACATGACAAAATGCTATGTTTTTTTTTTTTTAGGGATTTTAGAAATTTTCTCTCCTGGCTTTGTTTATCCGACTGCTTTAGGCAAAGCTAACTAGCGCGGAAAACCTCTCATTTAGATACGATTGTAATGTTCTGCCTTCTCTGGACGGAAACACACGCACACGTACGCGCACGTGCACACACCGGACCAACAGTGTTTCATCACCGAGTGCTGCGACAGCTGCGCAGCTCATAAAATAAACACAACACCCAAACACTGAGTTTCTGCGGTCGGCCCGGTGCTCCGTCTGCACAGCGCCATTAAAATTGATGTCGAGCCGGGAGCCGAGCGGCGTACAGGAGGAAGCAATTTCCCAAATCCAACTTTCATTATATGGCCACCTGTCTCACACTTGTGGACGTATTGCCTTTCTGTTGGCAGCGGCCGCCGTCAGCGACGACGACCTTCAGACGTTGCCATGAGTTGCGCCGCCGCCGGTGCAGCGTTCGAGCCGAGACTCGCAGCGGCGACTCGCAGCACCGTGTTTATCCTCCGTGTTTGTTCAGCCTCGGCTCCTCCGCACGCCGCTGCCAAATTAGATGTGGGCTCCGGCACTGTTTGCCAAAGAAAAGGATGAATTCAGGAGCAGGAAGAGAGAGGAAATTCTTAAATTAAAAACTGCCAGCTAGTCACCGCAGCGTCCATGCTAATCATTTTAGCGGCTCAGCTCACAGCTGCTTTCTTCTTCCTCTTCTTCTGTGGTTTTCAAGGGTGTCTTGCAGATATTGCCACTGCCAGAAGGACCCAATTCTGTCCTAAGGCCGGCTAAAAGCGAAAAAGACTGTCTTTGGGAGCTTTGGCAAGATGGCTGTGTGAGATTTCAACATTGATATCTGAGCAGTTTGGCTGCTGTGCATAGTTAGCAACTTAGAGGAAAGTCTCTGAAAGAAATCCCTCTGTGAGAGAATTTGATCTTGATAGTTTGCTTAGGGGGAAAAAATAGGGGGGGAATTAAAAAAATAAAAGTATAAAATTCTGACAGGACTTTTAAAGAGCTCAGCTTAGAGTGCCGGCACAAAAAAGTTAGGCATCTTAGCTCAGCGTCTTAATTACAGTTGGGAGGATTTGCCGAGGATTGTGGCGAGGAAAGGATGATTGTGCGTCACGTGGTTCCGTTACCAAGTTGAGAACGTCGACTTTGGGCTGAACTCTGTGGGACTTTGTTTGCCTTGGTTTGCGATTCGCACAGAACAGTCCCGAGTGGGTGCGTAAACCAGGACGTTTTTAGAACACGACAGTAAATTAGGCAGCGCGTCTCTGTTTGGGCTCGTCCTGTCCTTCTGCAAACTGCTCCAAGGAAAACTCTCCTTCTGCACCTTCAGCTGAGACCCTGAGACAGAAATAGCAGCCACACAAAGAGCCCTGAAATGCATTCTGTCACTTTTGCCACGAATAAAGCACCATATTAACCTCTCTAACATTCCATAAAACATTACTGACTCCTTCAGCGGACAACTGCGCCGCATATTTACACGGTGGGTGATTATGGGTAACAATGTAAACGGCAAAACTATTTTGAACCCAATTACTTATTGAATTTGCACACGCAGTTCTGTCACTGCTCAACTTGTGTCGTCCTCGCAGCAGGAAATTTAACAGTTGGCACGACTGTGTCCAAAATTTATTTCTTCAGTGAATTCTGAACCAACAACCTACAGTATTTAGCTAGTGGCAAATGCCTGCAGCTGAGCTTATCGACAGCTGTGAGGCTCTTGTGCATTTTCTGCTTCTGCTTTTCTCATTAACAACTTTTTCTCCTTCTGTGGTGGGTGACTGTGGACCAAGTTCAGAGCACTTAGCTGAGATTCAGGCTAACGTTCCCAAATTCCCAACTCCTTAATGAAAGCAAACGTTATCCCCACCCAACTTCAGCAGTCAGCCTGAAAAAAGGCCTCGCCGGATTAGCGCTAGCCCACGATTATAAGCCGTAGCTAGCTAGCTAACGAGCACAGCCTTGCAGAGGAAAAGGAGCTCAATCTCCCGAGCTGCCATCTCCTCTCAGAAGTTTATTTGTGCATGTGTGTGTGTGTGTGTGTGTGTGCGTCTCCTGTCATTGTCACCAGCAGCCTTCTATCCCTCTGTCCCCCACCACCTCCTCCTCTCCTACCCCGTATTTACTTCCAGCTGAAAGCTTTATTGGCGGAAGGGGTCACGCCTGTTTGCCAAGAGATTAGCGAGATATTCTTCCGAGCCCGACCAAACTGTTTGTCCTTGTCACGGTGCCGCCTTTGGTCGGTGGCGACCGCTCCTTCCTGGGGCGGCTGCCTCATTTTCTCACGGTCGAGTGCCGGCGACTCACGCCGCCGGGCAGGTGCCTGTTCAGTTGTCTGCAGTTCTGTGCAATATTCCGAGAGAGATACACTGTGCTTTATGTCTTTGACAGCTTTGTGAGGTCTTTGTGTGTGTGTGTGTGTGTGTGTGTGTGTGTGTGCGTTTTGATCGGAACTCCTCACCCCGCTCAGACGGAGACGTCGCCTCCACCCCTTCCCCACCCCTTTTCACTCACCCTTCCAATTGTTTTAAGCACCTTGGCGCGAGCCAGGTGTGACTCCTCCCAATCAGGGTTCCGAGCGAACGTTTATGTGAATGGCGACAAAAATCGACGTGAAAAACAAACAAAAAAAAACAACAACAACAGAGTAATAACAATATTCTATTTTCTCCTTGCGTTCACATTTGACTGTTGGTCAGTGTGTGTGTATGTGTGCGTGTGCTCGGTGTTCCTGTGTTGGGGTTCCATTTTCTTTCACGTGGCAAAAAGGAAAACAAAACAAAACAAAACAAAAAAATCCTTCTTGTTTTTAAAGAGAACTTTATGTAAATATCGTCGGTGAACGCTGAGAGAAAGAAAAACAAATAAACAGACAGAGAGAGAAAGAAAGAACTCAATGCTAGCGGTTGACATTTTGCCGTGCGCCAAGTTTTCATTTTGTCACCCGAGACAATGACGAGGAGGAAAAGCGGTGACGTCTGGCGAAAAGCCGCGCCGGTGGCCGGGTTTGACCGCGCCGACGACGACGCTCCGATTCTAAAACTGCCCTTCTTGAACAAGGGCTCTTGATGTCCGCCGTGTTTTTGTTGGAGGGGCTGCGAGGTCGAGGGGTCGAGGGCCGATGGGCGGCGAGCTAACAGGCTGGACGCGCCTCAGGCGCCGCCCCAGCTTCACTGCCAGGCGCCGCTGCTAACCCCGCAGCCGTTGTGCGTACACAAATCCCATCCCGCTGTTTTTTTTTTCTTCTTTTGTTTGTTTTTTTGTTTTTTGCTTTGAGGGGCCCGGCTCCAGCCTCCCGGGAGACTGGCACGCAGGCAGGCAGGCAGCGGGGATTTTGCTGTAATTCCATTGTTGTGAGCCGGGATTGGCCCCTCGCTGGCCTCCGCCCAGCCTCCTCCGGAGTCATTCCCACCGCCGCATCGGGACGGGAGACACAAGTCTGCACTTTTTTTTTAAGATGATTAGCATAGCATGCTGGGGATTCGTTCCCATTTGTGGCAGCCTCGCCGCCATATTTACGGAAAGATTTTACGCGAGAGCCAAAGTATATGCGACATGCGACATTATGGTCGACGTGAATAATATGAAAAATCATGGACATGAGGGTTTTTTTTTAAATTGTTGCAACCAACAAAAAGGTTAATCTTCTCCAAAAAAAAGAGAAAATAATAAGGAGCCCCGTGCCTTCGCTCCTCCGCCCACTGCCATCTCCCACCAGAAACTCACAGGGTCGCAGTCAAAGTCGTGTGGTCGGCTGCTTTTTATTAACCCCCCCCCTTTAACCTGGAGGCGATTTGAAAAAAAAATTATTTTTTTTTCAAATTTTCAAATGTTTTTTTTTTTTTTTTTTTTTTAAAACGGACAAGTTCTGTTTCTTACTGCCAGTTCGCCGGGTAGCAACACAGTCGAGGCTTCCTATTGGTGCGTCGCCGAAGTGAAGTGAAGTCAAGTGAAGGAAACGTGTCGCTAACCACGAAAAAAGTCTCAGTTGCTCTTCTCCTTTTCGCGTGACATTAGCGCCGTCTCGCTTAAACTGCCGCTAATCTCTTTAGCATTAGCATCTCCTAGCATCACTGCGGACACTTCCTGCGCGTCTTTGTCGTCCGCAGCTTTCAAGAGGACGGCTCACAGATTTAAAAATAAAGCCGGTCGGAATGGTGCAATCCAAAACTGAAAATGTGCTTCTCTCGGAGAGTCCGTCTGGAGATTTCAGACTTGAAATCGTAGCCGTCAAGCTTTAGCTTCAGGACCTCGTGCACCCGTCCAAGGATGGACTTTATCTGTTGTCACGTTTCTTTTTCGGCCGGTTGAGGGAAGTGGCTGCACTCTGTGAGAAAGTTCCCAGCAACGCCGTAGGAAAACACACACACACACACACACACACACACACACACACACACACACACACACTGCCTTTTAGCCACAGAGATCCTTAGTTTCCATTTTCTTCTCCGCCGCTGGTGGTGAGCACACCTCGTGGTTTGGCCCCGCCTCCTGCCAGCACCCTCCGCGCATTTATCAAACCAGGATGGCGACGATAAGCAATATACTCGACCCGACCTAGCGCCACCTAGTGGGATCCTGCCTTGTCTAGTGCTAGCTTCAGCCCCCGAGGGGGGGTTGTCGAGGGTAACACCCGTCTCCTCCCCCCTTCGTCTCGCAGCGTCACCCCTCCAACAAAGAGTGCTCTAACTTTAAAAAAAAATGACAAAAAACAAAAATGAAAAAAAAAACCAACACAAATTGTGATGTGTACAATCTGATTTCATGTATTTATTTATGTATTTTTTTGCCAACTTTGTATAGTGTATAAATATCTATAAATATAATTAAAAACTGACAGTACTGTATAGATTTTAGCTGCCTGGTAAGGTTCATAGTATATACTTGGTAGACTAAAAGAGAAACGCGTAGAGCTGTTGACAAGCCAGTCCTGGAGAAACTGCTTCCTGTCACCACTGGGCGCCGCTGGCTCTTTTTATAACCTCCGTTTCCTTTTCCGCCCTTTTTATTATTATGATTTTTTTTATTCTTGCCAGTGGGATCCAGATGATTAAGTGTGTGTTGTCCCTCTTTTATCGTCCGTTTGTTTGTTTGTTAGTTTGTTTGTTTGTGGACCACTTGGTTCCCTGTTTTATTATTGCGATGATGACGACGATGATGATTATTGTTTGTTTTTTGCGATGAGACGCAGCGAAGCTCTGGCAGCCAGGAGAGCGCAGTGGAACGCAGACCGGAGGCCCTCCGTGACTCACACTGTGTGTGTGTGTGTGTGTGTGTGTGTGTGTTGATGCTAGGTCTCCCACTCACCCTCTTATGATATAGTCGGTCATGTGACTCAGGGTGTGTCAGGATGTTTCCCCGAAGCTGGCAGGTGCTCTCTCTCTCTCTCTCTCTCTCTCTCTCTCTCTCTCTCTCTCTCTCTCTCTCTCTCTCTCTCTCTCTCTCTCTCTCTCTCTCTCCTTTCTGGCCCTTCACTCTCTCTCCCCCTTCCTCACTTTCAAACTCCTCCCACTCTGTCTCTCCCCTCCTACCCACCTCTTTCCATTCCATCCTTCTCCCTCTCTCCTTTTTTCTCCTATTCATCTGTCAATTTCCCATCGATCTTGCTCTCTCTTCACTTCTTTTCTCCTCCGTCTCTCTTTCACTCACCTTTCCCTCTTTCACCCCTCTCTCTCTCTCTCTCTCTCATTTCAATTTGTCTTCCCATCTCTTCATCTACATTTTCTCTCCTCCTCTCTACCTCCATTCCTTCCTTCTGTCCTTCCCCCCCCACTTTTTTACTCTATTTCCCCCCTGCCGTCTCTCCTCTCCTCCCTCCTTCGCTTCTCCTTTCTTCCCTCAGCTTTTCCCCCCCCTCCTGCCTCAGCCACACACACTCTCCCCCATTTCAATCCGCATAACGATTTTCTTCACCTCCGCCGCATTCTTCATTTTCTCCCACAATCAGCCGCTAATGCAAAACACCGGGGCTCTAATTTCTCCCTAATCCATGTTCTCACTCCCCTCCTCTCCGTTCCCACCTCCCTCCTTCCCTCTGCCATTCTTTTCCCATTCTTTTTTCACCTTCCTCTCCCTCTTTTAATTGTCCCTCAGCAGCTGCCATCCGTCATCTGCTGCCGTAGAGCACCTTGTTGTTTTCAGCACCGAGCTCTGTGGACCAGAGAAAAATGGTCTAGGCAGAGAGAGAGAGAGAGAGAGAGAGAGAGGGATAAAGAGAGAGAGAGAGAGGGAGAGAAAGAAAGAGAAGGGACAGAGGGACAAAGACAGACAGAGAGAGAGAGGGATAAAGAGAGAGAGAGAGAGAGAGAGAGGGAGGGAGAAAGAAAGAGAAGGGACAGAGGGACAAAGACAGACAGAGAGAGAGAGAGAGAGAGGGATAAAGAGAGAGAGAGAGAGAGGGAGAGAGAAAGAAAGAGAAGGGACAGAGGGACAAAGACAGAGAGAGAGAGAGAGAGAGAGAGAGGGGAGGGAGAAAGAAAGAGAAGGGACAGAGGGACAAAGACAGACAGAGAGAGAGAGAGAGAGAGAGAGAAGGGACAGAGGGACAATGAGAGAGAGAGAGAGAGAAGACGTCTATGTCTCTCTATTATTCCTCCTCACTCTCACTTGTCCCTCCTGAGGAGACGGGCAGCTGCCAGCTGCTCGGCTGGATTCGGATGTCAAAGCACATCTGTGGCTGGAGCCTCAACTTGCCCCCCCCTCCCCCCGGTAACCTAAGAGATAACGAATAGAGTCAGCGATTGGCCAGTGGTGGCTAGCCCCTCCCACATCTCCCAGTTTCCCCCAGTGTCCCTGTGTGCTTGGTTGCAGTGTGTGGTTCCTACTGGGTTCCTACTGGGTTCCTACCAGGCGAACTGTGCAGACGCCCCCCCCCCCCTCAGTGCCCCTCCTCTCTCCTCCCCCCCACCCTCATCGTCACTGTCCCTTAAACAGAAACTTCTAAACATTCCATCTTGAAACCACCAAGCGGGCAAAATCCTTTAGTCTTAGTCTTAGTCCTAGTCTTAGCGCCACCTGAAGGCCACAGACGGACTGGAGCGCGGACGGTCTCTCTTGGAGCCATGTTAACAATAATAAGCAAGACTGCCTCGTCCGTGTCCACGTCCCTCTGAGCTCGGCAGAAACCGCCCGGGGGGCGGGGGGGTCTTTCGCACCGCACCGCACTGAGCGGCCCCGCCTCTTCCCGCCACCTCCGCATCCGCCTCGGCGCCGACCCCGCCCTGCTCCGCGGAGCCTCTGACCTCCGTCGAGGAGGAGCTGGGGGTCGGGGGTCGGGGCGAGAGGGGGAGGACGGGTGAGGCCGGCGAGGAGGCTGGAGGGCCCTGGGAGGTGGCGAAGAGGCGGAGCCTTCGGCGGTCGCCCGCCCACCCCCCCAACCCCAACCCAGGGTCAGGAGGTGATGACGGCGGCGGGCGTCTCCAGGTCGCGACCCCCCGGTAGCTCTTCGGTTCTGCGTTCCACGTTTTTTTATTTTTTGAGCCTCTTCCTGTTCTCCGGCCGAGCCGCCTGCGATCTCACTGGTTATTGTTGTTGTTGTTGTTGTTGTTGATGACGTTAGTGTTGTTGTTGAGTTTTTTTTATTTTTTCAAATCTTTTCTGATTTTTCTTTCTCTCGTTCTCCTTCACCCATCAGTGTTACAGAGTGTGTTGGGTGGACGGAACCATGGAGCTGAGCTCTGATTTTGTTCCATATTAAAGAATCATTTTTACTAAACTGGCGTTGCAGTGGGCTTTTTTCCCCCCCCTCCTGCGGCGAGACACAAACACTCACCTGCATTGTGTGTTTTATTCAGCCGGTTCAATCAGACCGAACCTGCAGCAGGTCAGTGTCAGGTGCTTCATCAGTCTCAGACAACTTAAACGTTCTCAATCAGTGCTCCTCAGACTTGACTTTTGAAGGCCCGGATTCAATTCCTCGACGAGGTCAGAGGTCAAGAAGACTGGTGAAAAGCAAATCCCCTTAATGAAGCTTGTTTTCAGTAAAGAGTTGGCCTATGGCCATTTGTTCTGGAACCTCAGCCGACTATAGTTTTAACTTGATGAACAATGGACCACCTGCTCCCACATCTGGACCAGAGATCCTCTGCTGACCATCACTAGATAGATTAAATATAGAATAATGCTATTATTCTGTAAAATTATTTATTTAACTTATCAGAGTTTTTTTTATTATTTATTTAATTTATCTAAGTTTTTTTTATTTATTATTATTTAAATAAAAATGCTATTTTTTTTTAACGTGACTGAAGTAGCACAAGACTGTGTAACTTTGAGCTTTTACTCACCATCTTGTGTTCATACACACACACACACAAGCTAAACTGCAGAACAAATAATTAGAAGCCATAAAAAAAAAATGCCGTTTCAGTTTCGAATGTTAACGGCTGCAATTTGCAGAGGCTGTTTTTGCCTCTGAGGGCAATTTGAAGCAAAACAACAACAGCGACAAAATTCCCCGGGAGTGCGGCTCCACTGGCGGCCTCACATTAGTCAGCACCCAACTAAAACGGATCACACGGCGACGCGCTGCACTCTGAGGGAATCTGAAGCTTTTTGACAGATTGTCTCATTAATTAGCCGCTAGATTATTCCCACAGTGCACCTATACACCAACACACACACACACACACACACACACACACACACACACACATCTCCCTGTCCAGCTATTTTACCGCATCTGTCAGTGACGGCGGCGATGTTCAGGTGCATTTCTTGCCAGCTGATAATGAAGCTGATGGCTGTTTTTTTTGTTGTTGTAGTTTTGTGTTTTTCTCATGTTCTGTACAGCTGCTGTAATGCAAGGCTGCAGACGTGAGGGGCTGCGCTCGCGCTCCTTTGACGTCTTCATTTAATGCCTGAATCGCTCCACATCCCTTCCTCGTGACAGTCCGCCTCCTTAACGCCGCAAAGCTGAGCAGCCGGAGAGAGAGGAAGGAAGGAAGGAAAGGAGGGGAAGAAATATAAAAATGTGACAATGCAATTTACGCCAAGCCGTCTGTGGCAGATTTGCCTATTAAGTAGAGAGAGGGAGAGAAAAGCGGGCAGGAGATAAAGCTCTGAACGGCGAGGTGGTGGCGAGGCGGCGGAGGCAGTACCTCGGAGACCCACCGCACAAAGCGGGGTCTTAACGTCTGAGCTGTCTCTTTATGTCTCCCCCAGTATTAATTCTGCACAGTCCTCTGGCAGACCCGGTGAGACGGCCAGGAACAAAAAGCCGGGGCTGCACGCCACTCGGTGCAGGGGTGGGCGGGGCCCGGGGAGGCCGAGGTTCCGCCTTCCGCCTCCCTCTGAGCTGCAGGAAACAGACGGCTGCAGACTGGCGGAGCGCACCGCAGCAGCAGCCTCCACTGCATGGCCTCCACTGGATCCCTTCCACTGCGTGAGCTCCACTGCATCAGCTGGTTCACCTCCACTGGATCACCTGCATGACATCCACTGCATGACATCCACTGAATCACCTCCACTGGATCACTTCCACTGCATGACCTCCACTGTATAACCTCCAATGCATAACATCCACTGTATGACCTCCACTGGATCAGTGGTATCACCTGCACTGCATGACCTCCACTGTATCACCTTCACTGCTTCACCTCCACTGCTTCACCTCCATTGAATCACCTTCGCTGTATCACTTCCACTGGATCACCTCCACTGCATGACCTTCACAGTATCACCTTCATTGTATCATCTCCACTGTATCACCTATGCTGTATCACCTCTCCACTGCATCAACTGTGTCCCCTCCACTGCATGACCTCCACTGTATAACCTCCAAAGCATAACATCCACTGCACGACCTTCACAGGATCAATGGTATCACCTGTACTACATGACCTCCACTGGCTCACCTTCACTGCTTTACCTCCACTGCATCACCTTCACTGCATGGTCTCCATTTCATCACCTCCACTTATTTTTTTTAGCAGAAATGCACCTATATTGTAGGTTTCCGTCACTCTGGGCCTTCAAGTGCAACAAGTCCCGTTTCCAAATCCACCAAGTTTAGTTGTGGTGTGAAAAGTCAAAAAAGTGAAATTTGGGGACTAAATCTTCATCAAGAGCTAGAAAGTGAATTAATCTCGATCAAAATACAGTGGGATCTTTGTAATTCTCCATTAAATTAGTGTGTTTTAATCTCTGATAATAATCTTGTGGCAACTCTTTGTCAATTTGTATGAGTCATGGATGGAGAATTTTAAAGAAAATCCAGACAAACTTTCAGAGATTTTCCAATTATCACTTAAAAAAAATCCACAGGTTTATTTACGCAGGTCTCACACCTGAACAAAAATGTAAATAAATGTGCATTTGTGTGAAAACCGGACTGAGGAAGATGGGCTGTGATGCTGTGATGCCACACCAACAGACTTTTGTTCCAGCTGCACTTGAACTCAACAGATTCTTTTTCTCCCCACACTCCCACCCCCTGATGTTCCTCTAATACTTTACCTGTTCAGATGAGATTTCCGCCGGCACCGATGTGGATCTGATGAGCAGCCTGCCTCCGTCGTCGTGTCTCAGGTGCACTAATCAGACGGCTTTGTTGCAGATGACGAGCCGTCACGCCGGCTGGAGAGTCTGCAAGTCTCGATTTTCATGACAAGACGATGGCAGGTGCTCCCACTGATGCTTCCTCCTCCTCCTCCCCCTTCATATCTTTCTCCTCCCCCTCCAGACTCTCAAGTTCCTGTTGGAATAACGTGAAAATCTGCGACTCGGGTGGCAGAAATAGTCTTATTTGCTGCTGCGTTGGATCGCGGCGCCTCTGTAATTAGAAATGCCAATAACGTGCTTTGTGCTTAAGAGAAAGGACGCAGGAAATGAGACTGTCACTGTCAATGATGCAGGCGTTGCCCTCAATAATTCCTTCTTATCCCCCCCCCTCCCTGAAAAGATAATGAACACTTTCTTGATTTGGCACGGCAGCGTGTCAGGCAGGGGGGGGGGTGTGACGGTGGGGTGGGGGAAGTAGGGGGGGGCTGACGGGGAGGGAGGTGTAGGGGGGCGTTGTGTATGGAAGTTACTCGGTGAAAGACAGGCTGTGCCGTCTGCCGGGCCTGGACAGATGGAGGGTGGGAGGGGAGGAGTGACAGAGGTGAACGTTCAGCACGACTCCAAACAAAATGGAAGGAAGGAAGGAAGGAGGAAAGGAAGGAAGGAACAAAAGCGAAGACTGTTGCCGTCAGTCCGGTGGGAGAAACAGGTTGTCAGGGAGGAAGAAAGAGAAACGGGTTTCATTGGAAATCCTGTCAAATTGTGACACGACGAGGGAATAAACGGAGGAAATCACTTCCTGTTTTAAAGGAGTGTGGGATCCCCGGCGGGTAGCAGAGGTTCTGTCACATCAAGCGGGATAAAAATAAATCTGCTCTGTTTGATTAATAAAACAGGAGGGAGGGAGGGGGGGAAAATCCTAATAATTACACATGAAGGTGATTCTTGTCCAGATGAAACTCTTGAGGTTGCTCTGCTCGATGATGACTTCCTGTCGGGGGGTGTAGATTTTTTTTTTTATCAAGATGAAACGCAAGTTTTAAAGCCATCCATCATTTCCTCCAAAACCGCGCCCCACCCACATCCTCACACACACGTACGCACGCACGCACACACACACACACACACACACACACACACACACACGCCAACACCACCCCATCAGCCAGCAGTAGTTTCTCAGCCTTACCGGAGTCACGGTAGCGCCACACTGCCATCCAGTGGACGTTTGGAGAAGTTGTCCGGTTATTACAGAGCTGTGAGAGGTCAGTGAGGCTGCACCTTGACGTGACAATAGAGACTGTTCACTGTTTCGTTTGTTTGTTTGTTTGTTTGTTTTTTGGAATAGCAAAACTGTTGCTCAAAATGCCCAGTGAGACTTTTGCATTAGTACTTACCTTTCTGCCATTGTGATGCTACAGTAGGAAGTAAGTCATTTTTATCTAGTGCAACTTAAGCTGTTGTTCAGTCGCAGTATAGGATTATAATGTATTCCATACAGCAGGAGAGGAGGCGTCACGTTACAGGTTCTCGTGAACTTGACGTCCACTTGTAGATCACGTGACCAACCAGTGTACGTCCTAGCCGGGACCTGTGCAGGTGTGAGAGTTTAGATGCAACCTTTTTTACTCTGCACTCGGCTGTGTGCTTTCTGAAGTCTCCTAGCAACGGCCAGGAAGCTGCAGTCGAGACCCAGAGCCTGGAACAAACAACCACAGGTACGTCTGGGGAGCAGCGCTGCAGCCAGCCATAATTAATATCTGGAGGCCACCGGTGATGCTGCGCTTATCTCCCGGCTGGTTCCACCAAGTGAGAACTTATCGGCCACGAAAAGCTGTGAGAGCTTAATTCACTGGCCTTTGTTTGTGGTTACAGTCCAGCGGATGAGATCAACTCATTTATTTATTTTTTATTCTGCAATCCATCACTGCTTGACGCTGAAGTTTTCCATTACAGCGGTCACAGATGGCTGGGCAGCAGGCGGCGACGTGTTCAAACTCTGTGAGACCACCTCCTGCACGTCCTACGGGTGGGGGATGGGGGCTGGGGAACCTGCTTTGGGATCCATCCGGCAGAAACTCCAGAAAATATGTGTCAGCACAAAGAAAAATGATTGTTAGTTGTGAAAATGATTGTTTGAGCAACTTTTTCAGGCACATCTGTCCTCAGACGTCACAGCAGGAACCTGAGAGCAGCCAGACTGGACAGCAGGTGAGGAACCAGGACTCGTTCAACCTCTTTTTCTGATTTTCTTAATTTTCTGCTCTCATCAACTACCAGATAGTTTTTTTTGTCCAAAATGACAGAAAATAAAACAAATTTGGATAATTATTATCTTAAAAATGTCTTTAAAATTTCACAACATTGCCAGCCTGAAAACAGCTGGCTAGAATATAATTGAGCCATAAATCTGGCGAGAGAGAAGCAGGAGTTGCCACCAGAATTTAATTGAAACCTCCCAAAAAGAGGCTGCTCCAATCTTCTCTGCTTTCTTTCTTTCTTTCTTTCTTTCTTTTTTGCTGGTGATAACTTTGTGGCCTCGTGTCTTCACTGACTCGGCTGTTTCTGCCCTGTTTTCTGCCTGACACCCTGGTGTCTCACTGTAAACGGCACCGACCGGCTCTTCTGGGTCGCTGCCAAACCTTAATATGAAACCCAGAGGCTGTAACTCCCATCAGCCCCGGTGTTGTCTGGAAGGAGGAGATGGAGGAGGAGGAGCATGAGGTCGGACTTGGAGACACAGCACCGACAACTTGACCCTGGGGCCGAGGAATGAGTTTCCCATTATCTGTCACCCTGAACGTCTCCACTTACTGAGTAGCAAAGAGAGTTCGTGCCGACGGGTGAGAAAAAAAGACCTTGAATTAAAGGGTTCAGAATTATTTTTACAATTCGCTGATTTGTAATGGGGAAGAATTGCACTACTGACACTGACACAGCGCCCCCGCCTGGATGATAAAAATGTAGATAAGAAAAGTATAAATTACAAAGTCTATACTCTCAGGAAAATAAATGTTAGCAGGTCTGAAATGTTTAAATGAAATGTTTGAAGTAGAAGTAAACGTGGCAACAAAGGGTAGGGTGACACCTACTGCCCGGGAGGTTACTTACGATCAATCATTGTGTTTATTTAATTTTTTTTCATTGTTAATTGCTGAAGTACCTGTTAACTGTAAACTCAAAGTACTAAATTGGGGTACTAAACAGTACTAAACACCACAGTGTGGCCGTGGAGCACACTGTCCCTGCATGATCAACCCACGGCCAATAAACTCAAGACAGCCGAGTCCAAACTGAGTGTGTGTCTGTGTGCGCGCGAGGCACTGTCAATGTCAGCACACTAGATCATGTTTAATTAGCTGCCTGTGTGTTCCCCTGAGGTGACGCCGAGCACGAACACCGCTGTACTGTTCATGGAAAGTCACCAGCAGCCACAAGGTTTCTTTATTTTGCGATGAAAAAATAAAAAAAATAAAACTTGCACGTTACTCAGCATACTTTTTCATTCACTGTAACACTGAGACCCATTTTGAGTTCAGTGACAGCAAATTCCTGATTTCCCCGTATGAGGTTGATGCGAGTTATGAAGTGAATGGAATGCACCAATCTTGCTTTCAGTTTTGCCCAGTGGCCACATATGGTTTTGCAGCTCTTTTTCTTTTTTTTTTTTTTTAATGGATTTGAAAAAAATTATCAAAGTTTTGAAAGTGATATTTGATGAAAAATAGTACGCACAGTGGGGTGACATGTACAGGAAGTAACCCTGAAGTCAACTGAAAGCACAAAACATGCAGTCGATGTGTGTAGCTTGCTGTTTGCACTAAACAGATAAAGGACCTTGTGTCGGGCGTCATAACTTCTTGTTTAAAGTGTTGTGAATGACATGTCTGCCTTGTCTCTATGGTCGTCATGCATGCAACAAAAAAACAACGTACAAATACTTCTAATGTTGTCCAACATGTACGTCTCACAAATCATTTAATTTCTTCTAAGTATTTTTATAGAAACAATTAAGAGAGACTAAAACAGACATTGCTAATAGCACGATACAGGAACTCATTTCACAGTTCACTTTTGCAATAAAACAAAAATATATACTAACTTCTTTTTCTTAATAAATATGTTTATGTACAAGGTCATCAACAGGCAGTCAGGAACAGACATGAACATGAAATAGACAAAATGTTATAATATACCCTGGAGTCATACGAGTCATACAAGTGAGTCAAGATCATCTGTGGACAATAAATTAGAAAAAAAAATATATATATATCAGTTATCCAGTCTGGCAATGAGACTTGAAGACACCCACACATTATTATTATTGGTTTTGAGAACGTTTCGCGGTGCAGGAGGAATGGGGATGTGCTGCCGTGCGAGCGCAAGTCATGAATATTTCAGCGGTGGGGATGAATGTTTCACTCCTTCCATGAGATGTGAGAAGACGAATACGTGGCGGGAGAGAGGTTTGGATTACATACGAGCCCCACATGAATAATTAGTGGCGAGATGAGAGGAGTACAAGGGCTGAGCCCGATACATGTTCATGTACACAAGGAGTGTCTGACCTGCAGGGGGCGTCTGATCTTTTTTTTTTTTTAATTTCAATTCTATCTTTTATTTAAATTGACTTGATTCTTATTTGGGAAGTCTGTTTCATGACTGGAACCTCGGCTTTAACGGACTCTCCTTTTATGGCGAGACACCCCGGCTATTCATACGACTCATCTCCAAGCACTCGCCCCCCCACCAGCCCGCCAGTCCCCCGTCTTGGCCGCTGACGCTAGCTGGGTGTTTACACAACATGGGCGAAAAAAAAGGGGGCGCAGCCGAGAGCCCTGTTTAGCGTGTCATAAATATTTTTTTCAAATCCAAACTCGATACGTACGTTCACGCAGGCCCCCGTTGTGGAAACATATCAAACGAGGCGACGCCGCGGTGCGTTAAACAGACCCGCTGGCCAACGACTCGCGGAGAAATACACGTAAACAGGCAGTTCCAAGTTAGGACGGGTTTGTTTTATCTCGGACGGAGCCAAGTTAGCATTTAATATTGAAGGAGCAGCATGCACTTGCGCTTATACTCAGAATCCTGCTCTGATTGAGATGAGAGTCACGTGTAGTTCCAAAACATTAGCAGCACAGTCAGGATATGTTTGTCCCTCACTCTCTCTTCCACCTCATTCTGAAGGTCTGTAGCAGGTTCTTCTTCATGCAACCTCATCTCCTCACCCGCCGGTGTCCTCCAGCTCCTCGTATTCGTAGTCCACCTGAAGGCTCTCGTACTCCAGCTCCTCTCCCTCATACTCGAACCCCTCGCCCTCGCAAATCAACTCCTCTGTCTCATACTCGAGGCCCTGCTCATCGAACTCAAGAACGCCACCATCGTACTCGGCGGACAGCAGCTCCGCGTCCGCCTCATTGCCCCCTGAAGGTGCCGCTGCTCCGTTGGACGTTTGCTTCGAGCTGGAGCTGCTGTTCTTCAGGATGCCGTGGATCACCGGCTCCTCTCCTGCCACGGCCGAACCCTCGGCCTCCTTCTCTGCCTCCGCCAGCTGCCTCTCCTTCCTGGCCTCACGGGCCTCCAGGAACTCCGCAGCACCTTCCCCGACCACGAGCACCTCGTCCTCAACTCTTGGAGGCTCGTCCACGGGGTTGTGGTCGTAGGAGAAGAGCGCAGGCCGCGCAGCCGCCTCAGGCTGGGGAACTCTGAGATCTTGTTGCGATCCAGATCCAGTATCTCCAAGTTCTCCATGCGCAGCAGAACCCTGGGGAAGGTTTCAAAGCGGTTCCCGTAGAGCCATAATCCCCTCAAAGCCTCCATGCGCCAGAGATCAGAGGGCAGCGTCTTCAAGCGGTTGTCCCCGATCTGCAGGGACTTGAGGTGGGGCAGGTCGTAGAGCTCCCTGGGAAACGTTTGAAAGTAGTTGCTCTCCACCCAGAGGCAGCGCAGGCTCCGCAGGTTCTTCAGCTCGGGCGGCAGGCACACCAGCCTGTTGCTGCCCAGGTAGAGGCGGGTGAGGTTGGCCAGTTGGCACACGGCCATAGGGACGTCTTCCATCTTGTTGAAGTCGAGGGCAAGGATGCGCAGCCCCTGCAGCTGCGAGACGCCATCTGGCAGGTTCCGCAAACGGTTCCCGCACGCGTACAATTTCTCCAAGTGACCCAGCCGGCAAACCCGGGCCGGCAGACGCCTGAACTTGCGGTGGCTCAGGTCCAGGACGGGATCGCCGCTCTCCAGCAGCTCCTCCACACCCACCGGCAGCTCGTCTTCCACTTCCTCCTCCTCTTTTTTCCTCTTCCCCGAGAGTTCTGCCTCGTCCTCGTCCATCCCGCCCTCTTCCCCTTCCTCGCCCTCGCCCTTCCTGGAAGAGTTGCCCATGTCCACGGCCGGCAGCCTCTGACGGCTGCACGTGAGTCAGGACAGGGTCATCAGACGAGGTGGAGAGCGTGACGAGCTGAGCCTCCGAGCCGAAGATGATGACAGGACTTTGTGGCTGCACCCACCAGCATCGTGCAACAGCGTCATGATCCAGGGCAGTGATCACACCCGCAACAGCAGCAGCAACACTGTGTCAGGTGTCCATCAGTCCCTTCATCTACAGAGAGTATCTTAAAAAAACTAGGCAACAGTTGTAGTGGTAGTAGTAGTAGTAGTAGTAATAGTAGTAGTAATAGTAGTAGTAGTAGTAGGAGTAGTAGTAGTAATAGTAGTGGAAATAGTAAAAGTAGTAGTGTTGCTGGTAGTCGAGCTCACCAATGTTGGAGCTGAAACTGAATCCTTGTAGTTCTCACACTTTTCCACTCCTCTTCACTTCCTGGAAAAAATGGTAAAAAGGGTGGGGGGTTTCGAGAGGGTCCCCCATTCATGTGACTTTCTTTTAAAAATAATTTTTGAAATTAAAAACTGAGCAGGAAAAACAAACAATCAAACAAACAAAGAAAAAAGACAAAGTTAGCAGATGTTTCCAGTAGTTGGCATAGTTGGCCGCCCGCCGAGGCCGATTCTGCCCACAGAGACGGTGGCTTCGGACCGGACAGAGTGACGGAGCTGCTGCGCTCTGGTTGATGAGCGTGTGTCTCCATCAGTGTGAAGGTTTACACTGGAGAGGAGCCTCTGTCCTCCACTACCTCCTCCCCCTCCTGTCCCTCCTCCCACCAGCCTCCACCCCCTCCTTCTTCGTGTGTGTGAGCGCGTGCGTAGATGACCTTTACTTTAACTCCATTCCGAGCTTTACCAGTGAGTTCACCTCTGATAAATGTACTCTCAATTTACATTTTAACCCTTAATCCTGCCTTGTGAAGGGTCATTTTTATTATCATTATTATTATTATTATTATTATTATTATTATTATTATTATTATTATTATTATTATTATTATTATTATTATTATTATTATCATTATTATTACTAACCAGGATAATAATAAGAAATCATCATCATCATCACCACTGCCATAATCATAATAATAATCGAGTTTTTCATGCTCGATCCCATCTAACTAAAGTTGACAGCAATGTTAAACTTTTTTTTTTTCCATCTGCGTTGTGTAGAATAAGCTTTATGGTGAACAACTAAGTCTAACACCAGCGGACAGTCACCACACGCTGTGGATGGAAACTTGAGCTCTGGTTCATATCAAATCCATCATGATGACAGCTTCAGCAGGTTTTTATGAACCAATTAAAATGTGTGAGAACTACATGGTCGAACCTCAACAGGCATCAAAATGAAAGTGGCCCAAATTGTGTCAAGGTCTGAGTTTTTAACTTAGACTAACATTGCTGCACTTTTTTTTAAACGTTTCATTCTTATTTGTCTGTCAGACCAAATAAATGTCAAACCAAAATACGAATAACTTGTTTTTTTAAATAATTTTTACTGTTTTAGGATCAGAAATTGCATATCTGTTTCTGTCAATGTCCTTGTTTTGCAGATTAATAACTTGTATAGAAATATATAACAAATATTCAATCCAATTACCTCACTTCAAACAGTTTCAATATTCCTTATCTGCAACAATTATCATAATGCCACATATTAATGTTGGGTCATTCATTTGATCAAAGTAAAATATCAAAATGTTGGCACTTAAAGCAGGTTATTTTCCTCTTTATGAATTATTATCTTGAGGGGGGGAAGCAATAACGTAGTTTTCTGACCCCTATTAGCCACCAAATGGCCGTTATCTCTCATCATTCCCATCGACCTCCCGTGATGTTTTGTGCAGAGTGCAGAGTGCACTTTCTGCCTGAGTGACACTTTGTTTGGTTGGCTGTGATACTGGAGAAAAGCTTGGGAAAGCTGCCGGGGTCAGACGTACAGTGCCTCTGTCAGCCTGATAAGCTGTGGCAGGAGAGGCGGACGAGCAGGGCGGACAGGCGGCGCCATGCTTGAGGATAATCCTGTCTGATGTGCTGAGGAGCAAAAGAGCTGATTTGCAAATTTGGCCATGGCGTCGAAACGACCCTGAAAATGACACAGCGGACAGACTGTGAGCAGCACACAGACTCAGGCTGACCTCCAGTGTACTGCTGAGGTGAGTGTGTGTGCAAACAAACTGAAGCACTGTTTGACCCAGTCCATCACGCAGAGGCACGACCTGTTGGGGGAAAGAGAACTCTAAAAATGTGATTGATGCTCCTCAGCCTCATTAATAATAAGGATAATAAGGGTAGGGCAGGGTCACATGACCTATTGTATTGAAGTCTGCCGCCGTATCCTTGGGGTTAAATAAGGACAAGTGGAGTGGCCATTTGTCCTTTTCATTGATCTTGTCCTTGATATGAAAACTAAACAAACAAAATCTAATTATTCAAAATCAAACAGCCACTAAGGCACAGAGGGAACGAATTTAGGCAGGGATACGACAGAGTTCAATGTCCAGGCAAAGAAATAATGTGGTATTTTTGTTGTTTTTTTTCTTTATTTATTTCTCAATTGGCAAGCAAACAAACAAAACAATGGCTGCTGCTGCCTCGCTTGCCCTGGTCAAAAACCAAAACCCTTCTCGGTGCTGCCCCCTATGCTTGGCAGACCCATATATGTAGATCACCTTGTGTGCCCCAGCTATAAAATGCCATGAAAATAAAATAATTAATAAATATTTACATGAACTCAAATCATGCTAAATATTACGACCAAGCTAAAGGTATATTCATCAAGCCAAACAAAATGAAATCATTAAATATTACCAAAAGCAAGAAAATGACAAATAGCTCCAACAACAAGGAATTATGTTTATAACATCTGCTGCTAGTCAAAAGAAGAACTGCAGAAATACAATCAAAACTCATCAAGGATGAAGCAAAAACAACTCTTTTGGCCTCACAGGAACTTGCCATGTGTGTGTATACAGTACTCTCTTATGACTGATTGTACAGTGTGTTCGGCACGGACACAAAGACTAACACAAACAAAATCGTTGCTTGCCTTGGCAAGGTTTTAGTAACATTTAATACCTTAAGTTGACAGGTTTATTTGTCTTTCAATGTGTTTGTTTTTGACGCTCTCCCTCATTTTATCGACTTGCTCAAGGCACTTTAGTCTCTAAATGCATGCTGCAACGCCAGGTGGCGCCAGAGTTCTGTTTATATTGGGCCGGGGTAAAGCAACAGGAGTTCTTTCTGTTGCCATGGACCTGACAAACCTGTCAGGTTATTTTATGTATGTATCTATTTTATTCCGACCTCTTTCTGGAGAAGAAGCCAGTAAAAAAAAAAAAAGGTGCTCCGAATATATAACGGGTAGTAAATGCTGTCCAGTTACTCAATGTTAGGTTGTCACAGATTAGCTAATAAAGTTAGCAGGTTAGCTAATCGCTAAATATATGCTGAAGGTCATATGACTTTATAGTTTTAGTAGAGCAAAATCTCAGAAGAGCTACTAGAACCATGGACTTTGGCTGGAGGTGGAGCAGCAATACGTACAAGTCAAGATAAGAAGTGTAAATACAGTAAGTCTTTCTGAACAAATAAGGAGTAACTATAATTGAAAAAGAAAAAATGGTCTGGTTACGTGACTTGTCTGGGGTTTTCTTTTTTTTTTCTTTTTTTGGGTGATGTATTGCTTAAAAAAGAAAAAATGTATGCTCCTCCATTGTCCGTCGGTCAGCTGAATGATGCAGATAAATATAGCAAGTAAAAAACTGACAATCTCCAGACACTGATTTCTCCTGTGAATAGCGGCAAAAGTATAAACTCATTGAATCAAAAAAGATGATCACTGACTCTTTGTCATACACACATGACATGGAAGTTTTTGCAGTGCATATATTTGTTTGTTTATTTACTGTTTACTGTTACATCTTCACCCGAATAATTTCTGCCCATCTCTTCACTTAATCATCAACAACAGAACAAAAATAATCTCACATGTGCCTTATCAGTTCGGTGCAGCGAAAACATCAGGTTGCAAATAATTATTTTTTTCATGCAGGATGATTATTGGTATCAGGCTATGCAAAGCCTGATAGCAAAAAGCATTGATAGCAAAAAAGCATTATAAGAGCAATTTTCCTTAATACCAGCTGCTTACCTGCAGTCACCCACCAAGGCGAGACTAATACTTCAGATACCTGCCAGGAGGTCCATGCACAGTGTTTTTTGTAAACAGTGATGAGAGAATTATTGGCTGTATGTCAGAAAATTAGTTTTTTAGAGTCTGGCACAGATTACAAAAATGCAATAGTTGATATTTACTTCTTTACCACGACACTGAGTAAACATCTGCAGTATTCCAATACCAATGTCATGAGATGTTTTTTTGAAGAAAAAAAAACATAATTAGACGACACAGCGCCTGAGGGTAATGAAGTTGGGAGATAATAAATATTTGTTTGAAAATGTACATAAATGTAGGTTCCACTGTTAATAGGTCTGGCCGATGCTGCTTAAGTCTTGTGACTCCTGCCGCTCTTTCAAGATCTGCCTCAGCTCGCTGTCGCCCGTGATCACCTGAGTGCAGAAACACAGACAAAAATCCATCATGAGGCCTTTGATATTTTAAAGTATACGTTTCACATCGGTTCATATACTGTACATTTGCCTTTGTTGTTGTCTTTTTCATTGAGGTTTTGATGAGGGAGGGAACGCTACTCACTTTTCCAAAGGTGAGCAGGTCACAGCAAAATAGAAATTTCAGCTGTGTTCACGACATTTACATTGTTACATAACACAATGACTCAATGTTTGACCATTAAATGTACAGACAGAGCTTTGTTCTATCTGACTGAAAAAAATCCTGACATGAAATCCTATGAGATGGGAGGGAATTATCTCCTTCTGTGACCATTTTATCGGCTTGGTTGGTTGTAGATGTTTACAAGGTACTTTTGACAAAGCCACCTTTTCCCATGTTACTGGTGAGGCTTCTGGCCTCCTACTGGGACTGACCTCCAGCTGGTCTTTCTGCAACTTGACCTGACTGAAGACTCGGTTGCCCTCGTTGCCACACACCGCCCTCAGTTCTTCCTTGTTCAGGGAGAAGAGCTGAGCTCCGGTCAGGATCCCCAAACAGTCAGTAGCCCTGCAGAAGTAGGACAAACAGTCGGTACCAACCACATGCTCCATTATATAGTCAGTACGCCAGCTCCAGTCAGAAGATTCAACTCTTCATCTTCATTAATTTGCTTAATAGAACTCTGATTATTTTATAAGGGTTAAGGTTCATATAAATCCAGTGTTTCCCACAGGATTTTTGGAAAATATGGGAAGCGGATCCCCCACCCCCAGTCGCTGATTTTGTCATAGATCATCAGTAATGGAGTGCAAAGAGCAATTTAAAATAATCTCCTCTTAAAGATGGCAATATGAATGTGCAAGATTTTTGTCTCAGCTAATATAGTGACCCTACCAATCGGTTCACTTGAGGGTCATTTGGGCAAACTGTTTGTAATCCAAACGCGTGTTGTCATGTCAAGCTGTAAACCGAGCAATAAAGTGAAGGAAAAGTGGATTTGCCCTCTGGGTATGACATTGGTCAACCCATTTATTTGTCAAAATTATCATGCAGTCTCACCAAGCACTCCAAGGTAATAAAACCCACAAAAACATGATTCCTCTTGACCGACATGACATTGCACAGTTGAAGAATTGTATGGCTTCCCTAAATTCGCACATGTGGCTATTTGGCAGGCACCCACATTAAATAGCCAATACGAAAGAAATGAAAGGTAAATACACCACCTTGTGGGAAAATAATGTAAACGCACTCAAAGCAAATAACATTCACCAAACATAGGACACTAATAATAAACATCAAGGAAAAAATATAAACAAATGGCTCCAACAGCTGAAATGCTTTCAGTTGCTAGAGAATGAGACGGGGTGGCCAGTCAGTAGAAGAGAAAGCATTTTGCACGTTTGGCCAACTTACGCTCTAGAGATCCCGATGGAGTTGAGCCACTCGGTCACCTGCTCCGGGGTGGACTTGGTGGTCAGAGCAACTTGATTGCTGGGCACTCGCTCTTTGCGGGGGGGATTGGCCCTAAAGACAGTTGGCTGGGTCTTGCTGGCCGTGATCTTCTTCAACAACTCGACGTTCACCTCATCCATCTCTGCAATGTGTATGGAGTCCATGGTAGATTAGCTGCTAGAGGCAGAAATCTGACTCTGTGTGTGTGTGTGTGTGTGTGTGTGTGTGTGTGTGTGTGTGTGTGTGTGTGTGTGTGTGTGTGTGTGTGTGTGTGTGTGTGTGTGTGTGTGTGGTCCCATTTGACTCACTCTTGTCTTTGTGTCGGCCCTTGTCGAAGCTTCCCTGACTCAGTGAGCCAGGCGGCGACACTCTGTAGTCCTGTTGGCAGACACACACACACACACACGCGCGCACACACAGTTTATGAGAAAGCCCCAGCTGGCCAAAGTCATTCTAAAAACTGGTTTATCTCTTTCTACACCAATAATTTTTTTGCTAATGTTACAAATACGTGTGTGAAAATATTTTACAAAAGTCCAAGACTTCAAAAGTCAAAGCACCTGAAATTCAGAAGCTGATGCTGGCAGCAATCATATTCTCACACAGTGAGTCAAACCTGAATCCTTGAGTTCATAATTTAATTAATTCATTTTGCTCACTGGTGTTCGAAAACTGCAACTTGAGTGAAGTGTCTCAAACAAAGCTTTCTATTAACCCGATGACGAACAGTATGTCTGTGGGTGGGTTTCCCTTAATAACCTGCTCACCAAGATAACAGCCCGTTATCAGCACATTTCCCAATCATCCCTTGGACATTAAACTGGGAAATGGCCTGACTGGAATGTGAAGCTTATTAAGTTATTAAACTGCCTGGAAAGTTTATATTATAAGACACCAAATGTGAGGCTTTAGAAATGCACTGTGCCATGTGGCTGTAGTCACCTGGGTGAAGACACTGTCCCCCTCGTCTGTCTTCACCATATCCAGGATGTTGGAGGGGACATACCCGGCCTGGCCACTGCGATTCCGAAGCTTCCACCATTGCTTGCCGTCCTCCAGCACCTGGCAGACAAGTGTCACAGGCCAACTCAGGTTAGGTCGGAGCAACATCCTGGAATCTGAAAGGAGCTGTGGCTATGCTTCTGCTCAAGGTTTTTTTTTTGTGTTCTTTTTTGGGGTGTTTTTTACCTCAAGGATTTCATCCTGCAGCACCGACAGCTCGTTGGCATTCCTGGCTACAAAGTGGTAGAGAATTTTGGCATATTTCCGTGGGTTGTGCATTCCATCATAGGACCTGTTGGGACAGGTGGCATTGTTTTTATTTGCTTATGCACTCAAAGTGACAGAAGAGTATGGAAGGAACTGGTGTATTTACCCGTTTGATGAGCCTGAGGAATGGCGTCCGAACATCTGGAAGGGAAACAACAGACATGTTCACTACATGATGGCCAGGAGCTGTGTGTTAGCTGTCCAGTCAGTCTATACCTCTTCTGATGATGGTTTTCTGTAAGTTGGGCTATTGGGTGACCCCAGTGGGCCGGTGGGTGACCTCAGTGGCTGGCCGAGGGGTGACCTCAGTGGCTGGTCGGTGGGCCCCTCAGTCTCCCATGGCGCCGTCCTAAAGAGCTCGGCCGGAGGCTCCCAACCATTGCGAAACTTTGGGTAGTAAGTGGGAGCGCACTGATCCCTGGGCCACTCTGATCTGGAGAAGGAAGCCAGATGGTCAGATGATAAGCATTAGCCTACAGGACCTCCCGTGTTTACCCAAGTGCAGGGTGCCTTCAGATCAAAGCGGTGTTCCTGTACCTGGGTTTGGTCCACCCGTCGCCCAGCATCTCGAAGGTGGTCATCTCTTTAGGTGTGAGGTGCCCTCGCAGGAAGTCCACGGTGTCTTTGGAGAGGTGAGGGGAGATGACTGAACGCACCAGGTCTGGACCCCCATAACTCTGCAGCACCTGTGGACACACACACACACAGTGACTTTGTCCACTGCTGTCCACATTAAAGGCATGAAATCATGCTCAGCGACCGTCACCCAGTTTATTAACTCCGGTCAGGATGGACCGAGAACGATTTGGGTGCGATGATGCGCACAACAACAGGACCATATGCTGAAATATTGAGTCGCGTCAGCATTTTCCATGTTTCTGCAGATTAATAAATCAGCGTTGACACGTATCAACATCGAATGAAAGGTGAAACGTGCCTCTGCAGTGGAGGACATATTATGTAACACATGAACACCTGAAGCAACTCGAGCAAACACTGGCCATTTAAATGGACAGATTAAATACAAAACAAACAACAAAAAGTGTTGCGCAACAGAGCATCTGTATAGTGGAACTGAGGTGGTGACCCCCTGCAGCTTTATCTGCCTTTATCACGGAGAAAGTTTCTAGAGGTTAAACCCCCTTATAAACTGGCCATTTTCTGTATCTCTGTGAAGCAGGGGTGAAGGTGTGGCATTATGTAAGCATGGACGTGCCTGAGTCAGCTGAGGGTGAAAGTCTAATGCTGTGGAAAGAGGGCGTGGAGCCGCAGACAAGTGTCAAGTCAGAAAGCGTGAATGGCTCCAGAAATCCCAAAAGAACAAAGTATCAAAGTACCTTGGTTTGACGCATCTTCGGTTAAAACTCAGTGCTTATACTTAACTGAATATAAATTGTCTGATTTCAATTGATTGTAATTATGCTTGGTGGAAACCTACATACCTTCCCCTGCCTCTTGTTTTTTTTTTTATTCTTTATTCTCTTATATATGTTTGACAGATTGACAAACAATGGTGCTCCACTGCTCAGTTTTCGTTAATACTCATGTTGGAAATAGCCTGTGAGGGGCAACATAGATTTGATATAAAGACATTGTATGAATTGATGGCTACGATGTGTTGCATAACTTATCGTGGACACCGAAAAGCTTGCCTTTTCAAATAAAAAGACAATTTCTAAAAAAAAAATCTCGGAACACTTTTAAACCTTGACTCAAATTTACGCTGCACAGACTAACGTGGAATCCCCACATCGACCCCTCGGAGATCACATCCGCTGCTCTTACCAGTTCCAACGGGCCAAAGAGGAAGTGAACCAGCTCGGCCGCACTCGGATTCTGTATGTGCCGCTTCAGTTTGGTCTGCAGGGGGGCGCAGACACGGACAGGCAATGAGTGGGTGATTGGCAGACATATTTAGAGGAAGAAGAAGAAGAGGGACAATGGAGCTCACCAAGATGTTGAGGGCCAGCTTGAGTTTCTGCAGACTGTCAACAAAGTCGGCCTCAGTTGGCGGCTTGGATCGCAGGGTCAGGACGCCCTCTGTGGACGGATAAAGCAACGGTCACCACATGAAGGGGTCACGGCAGCACCACACTGCTCTCTCACTGGTTGGACCAATGCGTGCTTGTAGTTTAAGTCAAAAACAAATCACACGCCTTTGAATTTTTAAATTCTGCTGTGAGCAACGGCAAAACGGCAGGTCTGGGTGTGAAAGTGCTGAAAATTTAGTAAAAAATTGAGTTCTTCCTCTCAGAAATGTACACAAACTTTGTGAAAAATGTTTAGGAAGATTGAAACCTACAAAGATGGTGGTCATTAGTATAAGTATGATAATCAAATCAATCCAAATTAAGCTACCGCGGGATTCGTTTTTCAATCCAATCCCAACCTTCCGGTCATAGAAAAAATGGACATTGAACAGATATTTCCCAAGTACAGCTCATGTTGGTGGAAAATTTTAAGTGTGTAAGTCAACAGTAGGGAATTGTGCTATGGAAATATTTGTTCCCGCTGTAGTCCAGGTGGTTTGTCCAGCACACAAGAGACCTTTGTGAAGGGAGGCGTCTAAATACTGGACCTGACTTAAAGTTGCCTGGGCAGAAACCCTTGATCTTATTACCACAGTTGTATTCACACTAAGTGTTGTCTAATAATCTTGAGTCATGAGAGACTCATGAAAGGTAAGATTATGACAATAAAATTAACAACTAATAATTTACAGTAATAGCAGTTAGTAGACCAGCTAAAGACAGTCTGGAGTAACACACACACACACATTCACAATAACACAATAAAACAAACCATGTCAGCGCAAACAATATATTAGCATATTGTCAGCGCACTGGTGCCACAGCATGAGAAGAAAGGGGGACAGACCTGCTGGTCCTTTCTTCTTGTTCTTCTTACTCTTGTTGCGATGGTTGAGCTGATTGAAGGCCTCCGCTGCCTTCTGCAGCCGCGACACAAAGATCTCGATGTCGTCGAGGGCGCAGTTGAGGATTTGCTGTTTGGCACAAAAACCCAGAGGGAGGGCAGAGGAGGAGAAGGGTTAGCGTGAATGAAGCAGTGGGACAGCACAATTGTGGAGAGATTTCCGTTGTGAAGGCAAGTGTGTGAGTGAAGCCCACCACGTCCTTCTCGATGCGCTGCGCCAGTGTCTCATGGGACTCGACCTCGTTTCCAGACAGTCGTCGTTCTACGGCCACAAAATGAAAACTCATGTTAACACACGCAAAAACAAAATCAAAACAGCCACACAAACAGTTATTCTGTCTGCAAAATCACACCAAGATGAGAAAAGTCCATCCTTGACTCCCTTTTTTTTGCTCCTCTTTTTGGAAATTGTTTGCCAAAAACACACAATCTGAGTACTGATAGAGATTCAAAAAATTGGAAAATAAGGTACCTTTCAATTTATACTCTGAATGTTGTGGGGTTTTTTTTGGGGTGGGGGGTTTACCTTGAGGATTGGGTGCAGTCACTCGGCCCTTTGGGGGAACAGGGGGACCTGTGGTGGGTGATTGGGGAAGGATCGTGTCTCTGTGACGCTTCATCTTCTCCTGGTTCACCCTGGAGGGTGACAGGCGGACAGTCAAAGGTTCAGAAGCCAAGAGTTAATGGTATATTTTTACAGTCAGAGGTCACAAAAAAAACGAAACAAAAAACATGTTTTTACTCCCTCACTTGAGAGTCTGAAGCCTCATCTTCTTCCCGTGCCGGTTGTCTCCGATGGCACTGTCGATGTCTGCGTGCACCATCTCAGCCTGGAGAAAGTGGGGAGGAGTGGAGTGTTAAGCTGAAGGTGCTGAGCAGGCGACCAGTTCCACTAATGGGCTGTCTTGAGCCAGTGGAAGTTTTACTCTTTTAGCCACCTAACTAGTATCCATGACTGTGCGATATTAATTTGATAGCCACCAGCTCACCTCCACCTCGTCACAGTGGAAGAAGTGGATGTCGGGTTTGTGCTGGTCTTTGTCCTGGCACACCAGGAGCAGCACTGACGGGTAGCGCGTCTTGTTCAGGACTGTCTGACTCATGTGAATAGTGGCCAGAGGGAAGTTCTCCAACTCCTCCTGCAGGACAGACATTCAGATTACTGGTCTCCACCTTCGCTCTTCTCTGCAGGACCTCCTTCTGACGGCCAACTTGTATTCCTACCTCCGTGTCGGCGTCTAGCAGCCTGACCGCCTTGTCTGTGACCTGCAGGAGCATCTCTTGGGTCCAGATCTTGTCTTTGGAATCCAGCAGGATCAGCTTCTTGACCGCGTCGTCCACTGTGGTGATGGACTCGGCCTTGTCCATGAGGAACGTGGAGAGATGCTGCGGAGGAGGCAGAGGCCTGGTAATCAGTGGTCAAAGTGTCTTCCTCTCTCAGTGAAACATTCCAAAAGAATAACAGTGTGGTGGAGTGGCGAAGTTTGAGATGGTTAACAGTTTGGAGGTGTTTGGAGCTTTCCTAAAATATCTGCAGTTTGGACAAACCCCCTCGTTTCCAACCCCTGTAGCAGAGCTAATGCTAAGCTAACCGGCTGCATCACAGCTAATTTTCCACCATATGACGTTGAATTCAGATTTAAACGTTCATCCGTAAACGTAATGTGTTAATCACTTTTACTTTTACCAGCGGAGGGGAAGGCCACAGTTTTGCATGCGACCGCTTCCTGTTAGCTGTCGTTACCTGGCAGCTATCGCAGCACTAATGGGGAGGCATTTAGAGAAATCCTATCCGCGCAGGACACGGTTCATCAGCGAGACACTGAGTCACTGACTTCCCGTATCGGCGGCGCCATTGAAAAGGCCTTTAACACAACATGTTATAGCCAGAAGTGTCTTAACTTTTATCTTGCTGCGAAGAAAAGAAGAGAAAATATATGTTTTGTTTAGAAAGTGTTTTTTTTGGCCTCTCAGTGGGGCAGGAACCAAAAAAATCAAAAATGGTCCCTGCCTGTCGCGCTTGAAAAAACTTTCTGGCTCTAAAGGGTTTATTTTCTGACATATTTAAATTTCACTGAATGACAACCACATTGAAATGCACTGAATAATTGATTTCTTTTTTAAGAAAATTAACACTGACATATGCAAAAAGGATGTCATAGATCACTGTCAGGATCTAAGGTTCAGTAAAAGTTCATGGTAGTGTTCCATGAAGAAAACCTGTTAAACATTGACTATGTATTACACCATCATAAAATTATTCCGAACAATATTTTTCCTGTCTGAGTCTTTCATATTAAAAGTCAAAACACTGAACAAAGTTATGAAACCAGGCAAACAAAGTTCCACAGTCCTATATGGGGCCAGTTGACCAAAAATAGATCTTACCTCAACATGATATTGAGACGTCTCCTGCATGATATAGTTGGAGTTGGAGTATTTCTTCCTCTGTTCTGTTAAGCCAGAAAAAAACAAAAAAAGAATAGAGAGAGAGAGACGTATTAAAGCGAGTAAGCAGTCAATTGTGCCTGCCACCTAATGGTAAATCCACAGTGTAAACAGTCGACAGGGAAACACACACACACACACACACACACACACACACACACACACACACACACACACACACCACACACACACACACAACCACATGTTGCTTGTTGGAGCCCAGTGACTGAAGTGAGGCAGGCAGTGTCAGTGTGAGACTGACACCGACCAGCAGGGCAATAAGGAAGTGTCAAGGGCAGAGGGCTCGGTTTGTGCATGCATATTATAGCCTAGGTTGACTGGTAAGGGTATTTTATTTGACAGGATATGTTTACAACAGTGCTGTAAAACAAAAGGTACATGAGGAAGTTTATTGAGGTTGTCAGAATTACAAAACAGATGTTATGATTGTGACCTGAAAGAAAATGCTATCAGAATAACATTTAACTCTGTGGAGGAGCAAACGGATTTACTACACTTCCCAGGATCGTTGACACTACTTCTCAGAGGCAACGCTTGCTTCTTTGATGGTACAGCGCTGTTTAAAAAAAAACAACCCACAAGTGTTTTTTTTTTCTTTCCGAAAAATGGCATTTTATGTAGCGCATACATCGCAACATCTGTAGAAGTGTTTATCTTTCGGCCCCACCCTTCACCTTTCCCGTGCACGGTATTGGTGCCACTTACATCATAAAACTTCAATGACCTGCTCTTGATTGAGATTTTTTTGTGAGGATTAGCCTCTGACATTATGACATTTCTTTTGACGTAATTCATATCCGGTACAACGTCCAAAGGGGTTAAAGTCCTTTAGATATCTAATACTCAACAATGTGGAAGCTATTTTTTTAATAGCACCAACGTTGTCAAACTATTACAGTCAATTCTGCTGATAAGGGAGCACTGATACTGAGCTTCGCGTGCCATCAACAGTTGTTTGTTGCATGTTTATAGAAGTTAGAGTGTAACATTGTTGTTTTCCTCCTGAGATTGACACAACCACCGTTCTGTTCCAGTCCAGCATTTCCAGCCTTTAAGCTCATTTAGCCAACTGACAATGGAACTAAACAAGTCAAAAGTTGGACGCTGCCAACCACCCAATCAATTCACCAACCAACCAACCAACCAACCAACCAGTCAATCAGCTAACCAACCAAATACCCAACCAACTAAATAAAGGAACCAGCAAGCCAAACATCATAAAATATACCCAGAGGAACCATTTGTCCACGCTGCTGAGGACAATACCAGTCAATCTGCCTACTTATCAGCCAACATTTTAACTCAGCAGCCAATCAAAAAATAGGTCACAGCAGTAATAAAGATACTGATACTGATGACCTAAATCTACTTTTTTTGTACATCCAACAAAATAAAAAACTGAAGGCCTAATTCCTGTTATCATTTAAATACTTTTTAAATCCCAAAGATTATCTGCTGTCTTTATATTTGTGTGACATCACAGAGGGGCCACCTTTCAAGCCAAACAAGGAGGAGATAAACAGGTGGTGTCAGACTGCTGCCTACCTGAGCATGCCAGGCTGCTCACTGACCTATTTACCAGGTGAATGGTTTCCACGTTACAATTACGGTTAAATGAGATCACGTTCATATTGACTCGGCTGCCAGTTCATCTCATTAAGTCTCCTGTGCTGCCTTCCACTGTGCAAAACCTTTTTATATGTCCTCCAGACATCTGGCCCTGTTTCACTTTGTCCCATAAACAACAAGGCCTTTCCGCCCAGTGTCAAACTGGATTTCCAGTGTTTTCCTTCATTATTGATGAAAATGTTCACATTGTAGGCAAAAAAAAGCACATGTTGCTCCATGCTGCTGCTGTGTTCTCCCCGCTGACTTCTTCCCGCGAGGCACGCCTAGCCAAACTGAGTGTTAGGTATCCTTCGGAAAGCCGAGCCGCTCCCATGTCTTTTTAATGGCAGACATTTATAGCCAATCAATTCACAGTTATGTGACGGCTTGCAATAAGAGCCACTTAGCCGTCAAACGGGCGGTCCACAGGTCTTTTACAGACCACTGATAAAATAGACCTGCCTTGGAAAATTAACACAGTCTTCAGTGACCCAGATCCATTAGATTCTGTGAGCTCATCAAGTCATAATCCCAAACAATCACATCTCGTGTGATTTCCAACTGATGAACCAACGTTGACTAAAAACCAGTTGTTCAAATCTGGCGTTTGGTTTTTTAACAATGTTTAGAGGCAAAGACCCAATGTTGTTTTGGCAAATGTCAGCCACTTATAAAACTTATTTTCTAAGAAAACTCCGATATCTAACCGATAGCTGCTTACTGCAGACAGCCTCAGTGATGTAACCCCAACCCGAACTACATCAATGAAACCGTAGTGAGATCTTTAAAAGACAGTCGCCACATTTCACCTGACAGAAACATGTTCTTCAGAAAAAAAAAATTGCTGGACAAGTTGGTGCTCAGAAGAAGACCAGTCCAACGCATTGTCTCTCTAACTTGCCCCGCAAATCTGCTGATAACAGATCAGATAGGGGGACCTGAACATCATTTGCGTCTACTGTCAGGTGACGCACATTGTGTAAATTAAGGGAGAGGTTTGCATACGATGGGGACGGCGCTCAGTTGTTTGCTCTGCCTCCTGTCAGTGTTTGTACAGCGAGTGACAGTCCCCTGATCTATCCAAATAGCCTGCGTGTCTGACTTTAATGGCTGGTGCAGCAACGTTGGCAGGCACGCTGTGGCTCGTCCTGCAGCGGGTGGCTAGTGATCGCCATCTGTTGCAGCAGATGCAACAGACAAACAGCCTCAGAGTGGGACAGAGACCACAGGGATTTCGCAGGGAGTGAATGCATCCTGTAGATATGCAGAAATTGCACAGGAAAGACTCTATAAAGCAAGTGAGGTCACTCCACTAACTTCATCTCTTCATGAATATGTCACTAAATCTGAATACATGCAACCAGGTTATGTTGCAATGCCCCTGCCATGCGTCCAATGGTGCTCCCTTGTGCAGGCACATTGGGCGGAGCCATCGTCGTTGACTGGTGAGATCATGTCTGGGGCGGCACAGGGAGGAGCGAGTCCTTTCCCCTTCCCATCCTGCTCTTCAATGTGCCTTTTATTCACCTGCAAGATGTGGGTTTCCCCACCCTGTTCCAACCGCACATTAAAAACAGGCACGCCCTGTTATGACCCTGCACTCCCTGCTAATATTAAGCAGCATATTTCTGGCATGAGCACACACCCTGGAACAAGCATGCCGCAGCAATAAACGTAAAACAAAAGCCCGGTGTTAATGACACAGCTCTACAGTCTCTCAGACCTACTCATGATTTTAGAAAGCTGAACAAAACTAAAATAAAACCGAATGACTTTCACACCGCAAGAACCGCAACATCAAGAATCAAATAGGAAGCAAGCGGTGCTGCAGAGGCTTTGCACCAAGCTGGAAAATCATGTTGAGCAAAGCCTCAGCGTTGCTGCCCAAGGGGCCCCTGGGAGGACCTTGGCCCCTTGTTATCACTTGGTAAATGGAGCAGTGAGAGAGTTCTGCCTCAGTTTGGAAAAAGCCGTGCTGGGATTCAGGACGGCTGCGTTTCAAATTGTGTGATTGAACTCGGTTACAGTGCAGTCAGAGTTCAGTTTGGAGGCTTGTATTCTACCTTGTTTCTTCTTTTTTCTTGTTCACGACGTATTCACTGGTAAACATTACTCAAACATGTTTTAGCAGAGATTTAGCTACACCTGTTTGTCTCAAGTATGCAAAATGCTTGCAAGTATTTAACATGCCTCATTCTGACAGGGATCGGACAGGATTAGTTTCCATCTTTGTGGAAGAGGCAATAACATTTAATGACTAACACTGACAAGCTTTCATAGAGCTGTTCCTTGATAAGTAAGAGTGCACAACCTCCTTAATTGCAAGGTGCGGACTGTTAAGTGTGCGGCGGCCCACGCCAAGATGAAATCAAGAGGAGTTCAGGCCAAATGAGAATGTGGTGGGCGTGTGAAGGCAGAGTCGACAACCAGACAGTGGTCCCGTGGATCGGCTTACCGTAGAGGGCCTTGGCGCTGAGCCTGCTGTCAGACCTGGCCACGCCACTGCAATGACAAGAAGAGGTGACCAGGTTACGCTGCATGCTCCTCATCTTCTCTGAACCTCAGGTGAGCTGTTAAGTGTCGCAAAAAAGCCTCCCAAAGCAAAACTGAGAAGCCGTCCCTTCTCATAAAATCCACACATGCGGCTGGAGATATTGGGAGCGCGATGATCGCCAGGTGAGGTTAAGTCTGAGATTTCGAACATATGGACCAGTCGGCCAGTGTGAGAGAGGGCGAGTGGAGGTGGGTGAGAGAGGGGAGGTAGTAGAGGTAAGGGGTGGCTGGAGCCAGGAACTTAGGCTGAGCAAACAAAGTGTGAACAGAGCCGCTCTGTGTCTAGGGTCTCTGACCCGCACTACCTTCTGCATACTGGGTTAGTGATCCTCTAGTGTGGGAGTAGCTTGCCATGATTAGGTAACACACAGAAATGTAAATACACAAGAGGGGACATAGGAATGCAAAAAGGTCCTGCCCCCTCCGATATCTTCAACCAAGACATCGACTCTGGCTTCTGATCGAATGTATTTATTCTTGACATTGCTGTGACATTTTACAATATCTGAGGAATCTTGTTTATTGTAGAGTGGCATTTTCCCATTAGTCCCTGCTGATGGATATCTATCGTCCGTGCTTATCTGTCACAGCTTCCTGATTACAACAGGTGAATTTCAGGTAAGGGGTGTCACATTGAATCTTGGTCATATCTTGATTATGCGACACTTACTTGGTTGGGTTTGATCCCCGTCCGCTCATGGTTTAGGATGTCCAGCCTGAGAGGACACACAAAGGGAAGGAAGAAAGGGTTAAAGGTGCCAAAGGCAAGCATTCTAACGTGGCTATAGATTGAAAGTTGACGGCCAGGTGTTGGGCATGTGCTGCCGGCTGTCAGGGGACCCATGTGATCTGGTACCATGGCGGACATCCATGTCATGGTCCCATCCGTAATCAGATCCATTGTGTTGACAGCTGTACGGGCAATTAATTGATATGCTCTTCTTGCCTGTGTAGCCACAGTAGCTGGCTAGCTAGCTAGCTAACTAACGCGATGGATTTGGATGGCCTCACCACCTGACTGGCTGACTTGATTGGTGAAACCTGCCAAATAATCCAAGCCTGAGAATCTGGCAAGTGGCGGTAAACAAGAGCACAAAGACTCTTCACGCCTCTTCCCCGCAGGGCTTCCAGTGCTCTGACACGTCTGTCTGTCACAGCGTGCACTCAAGGTTATGTAATATGCATATATTGGGTCCCTGCAAAGCTCACTGGCACCTAAATACTTGATGACCCCCCCGCCCCTCCAATCAGCCGCTCGACATTCCCCTCCTGGTTCCGCTCATTGACCAAAACGTTTTGACGCCGGCATGCATAAGTACAGTGGGAGAGGACCATCATGCTCCATATAAAACCTGTCCGACTGTCTGTCGCTGCTTTTGGCACTACGTGGGTGTGTACTTCGCAGGCAGTGATGAATATTTTAGTATCATAATCTGACCGGGCATGACTAATTGCCTGTCACCAAAAGTATGAAGCAGGCACGTCTGCGCTCACCTCTTGAAAATAGATACTGTACACTTATCTGTAACCCCCCCAGCAGCGGTGAAGATGCAACAGGAAATACTTTGTGCCATTTAAGGGTGAAAGGTGCAGCTTATCTCTCGGCCAGTCGTAAACACGATAGCCTCTAAAGAGATAGACTTGTCCCAGATCTTCCTGGAACAGAGCGGGGCCCAAACAAATCGGAACCTCTCTATCAACACATCTGGGATGAAAGATGACGTTGGTATGTGTCTTGCTGCATCCTTCCCCTGCACGGGGCCTCTCGGCTTTCGCCGGAATCTTGTTTGTTTTGCCAAGTCTGGACAAGTTGACAGGCTTCCTCTTCCTCGGCTTATCCCCGCAGTCATCTTCGGCCGGTGTCATTGTTCTGAGTCCCCTGGCTCTGAGCCAGGTTTCAGGTGCGAGCGACAGGCCGGGTGTCAGGTGTTGTTAGCTTCCTTCACACAGCTGGAGGCACCTGCGCTCACCTGAACCGGGCCACAGGGCTGCTCACCCTTCAGACATTACACAACACAAATAGCAACTAGTGGTTGTGAGCGGCGTTTACGATCCAGCACAGACTCGCAAAGCCGTTTGTATGGTATATGTCGCTGTTGTTGTTTTGTTTGTTTTTTTGTCGTTTTTAATTTTTAATGGAATGAGGTCCGACAGGCGCTAGCAGTGTCACCTTAGAGCGATGAAGTATCAGTCATGTGATCACAAGTGTTTTCTTTTCCCTTTTCGCCACCACCGGACTAACTTTAGACTAGGATGCTTAATGATATTGTGTGAACATAATATCTATAGAATGCATGTGTGTTGAATGCAAAATGCAGTATACAACCTTCAACAAAAGCCAAAGCTTTCTGTTCAGAGAATTCTTATTAAATTAATTAGAATTAAGTATTAATTACAATATTTGTAGCTCATTTGGACTTTTCGGCCTCCAGAAACCCTCAAGAGCAACTTTGTTGATCCAATGGTGTTTTTAACCAGAGCAACAGCTGAAACGTGTTGCCTTGCTTTGACAAGAGAACTATGGACTTTGGTCCTTATCGTCTGAGTAAGCATTTTGCAGGAGATAACACTTATCTGATGCTTAATAGCCTTTTGCAGCCGCAGCCAGGCAATTTATTGTTATGATACGTGGGCTTCTTGAGACAGGTGCATTCTGGGTAGACCTAGTATTGCGTACAGAATTTTCCGGCATAGCCCTTGTTGGGTTTTTTATTACCTCAACACTGGAGCACAATAGTCTCCATCCACACTAGAGTTTTTTCTGGATGTTATCCTTTTCTTATTTGTGTAATTAATGAAAAACAATGTTGCCGTTCTGTGTGAATGTCTAAGTAAAACGCAATATATACCACTGTATTAAGCTGTACTTTAAGTGGTGAAGCATTAGACTTCACACACTGACCTGCGCGGTCAATCTTTCTGCTGTTACGTCTTCATTTATTCCCGACGATATAATTGTACGTTATGACGTAGAGACAATCTTTGCGTTATGTAAATACTGTGGCAATGAACCTTTTATGCTAGGCCGAAAAAACTTCATATATATTTGAATGCAAAATTAATGTTATTGCCACAAGCTTCCTAAGCTTCCCTTTTGGTTCTCGAGCTGAAGAAAGTTTGGAAGGAAGGAACAAAGGAAGGAAGCAACGAAGGAAGGAAGGAAGGAAGGAAGGAAGGAAGGAAGAACTGAAGAAAAAGGGAAGGATGGAAGTCAGACAGGAAGGAAAGTGAGAGGGGAAGAAATTAATGAAGATTGAAAGAATTGCAGAAAGATAGAAAATGAGAATGAATTGAGGATAAAATAGGATAATAAGCAAAAGGAAGTTTCAAATGGAAGAGAAGAAAGGGACAGTAAGAAGGGTCCTCCCTTCTCAGAGAGAGAGAATTGTTGCATGGGGATTAATGAAATGAAGCAAGACAAACATGCACAGTAGAGAGGACGAAGGAGAAGTGCAGGAAGGAACTGTCAAGCAAAATTAAACTTACAATGTTGTTTTGTGAATCGGATGCTGACTAATGTTGCCAAAGCAGCAGCTTGCAGCATCAACCTGCCATTCCAGCCTGGGGCGGCTCAGCTCGGGGAAGCTCCTCAGCAGACCTTCGCTGGTGCTCAGCCCGCGGCTCGCGTTGGAATCCAAGAAACGTGCAAAGAGGTAGAAACAAAAGAAGCAAAGTCTGCAGCGTTGACGGTCCGAAACTCACAGTGGCTCAGAGTCGCCCAGAGTCTGACGGCGAAGCTCCCACGGACGACGTGTGTGTAGAAGAGGTAAGGAACAGGAGGGAGGGGAGGTGACGGCAGCAGCAGGTGAGGAGTGTGCAGGTAACTCAATCTGAAGGGGGCGGAGGAGGAGGAGGAGTAGAAAAAGGGGTGGAGCTCCAGGACGTGGCACTGAGCTCCGTCTTGGCTTTAGATAAAACACCACAATCACCTGTGGAAAAAACAAAACCCTAAAAACTCTTAACGCTTCCCACACACACCCAAGCGGAGCAGCCTCACACCACTAGCTGTCAATGAAAAAAAGGTTTTTAGCTCTGTGTTTAGAAAGTGAGTCAAAAGTCGAGCATCAAAACACAAAATTCATTTTGGACCCTTTATAGGGCCTTGACCCAGGTTTAGAACCCTAAGGGAACATTAAAAGCTTTTCACCATACACTATTATCATTTGTGACAAAAATGCCCGGCAATGTTTATGGCTCTCATAAAAGTCATGATAAAAGTCTTATAAAGTTTTATATGCATGCTTGTCTTGTCTTTCATTCAGGCAGTAATACATGTGTACATCTTTTCCTCCTTTTTTCTACTACAGTCTGCAGGAACAGAGGGAGGTTGTCTGGTCTGAACCAGTTGGATCAGACATGCTGACTGAAAGGGGGAGCAACAGCGTGGAACACTGCCCAGGTTCCAATAACACTGCAGGTAGCAGATATACAGCCGCTCATTGTGCAGCTGCGGAGGAATCTGCGCTAACACGATCCGCCGAGAGTGCGCAGTGCGCCCAAGGTGCGAGCAACAAAGTGCTCAAATGGTCGTTTGCAGCTAAAAGTGGAAACGTCAGCAGCAAAAGAAGACACAATGCTGACTTTCACGCGGCGAAAACGCTGCCGCGCGCCTCCGCGGCATTTTGGCCTCAGGAGAGGTTCTCTGAAACGCCACTTGTTTTCAGGCCGGTTGCTACGGAAACCAAACAATTTGGGCTTGATCATTAACTTTGCTCGTCACTCATGAGAAACGCAGTCATGTTTGAGGAATGTTGTGACAGGAAGCGACCACGAGCGACGAGATTTTAAACAGGGTCGACTCAGAGAGTGAGAACTGATTCTGAAGAACCATCTGGGTCCAGATGGAGCAGCTGAGAGTGTCTGAAGCTGCAGTTTGACTCGGTAAAGACACCAATTTAAAGATTTGACTCACTAAAAACACCGAAATAAAAGCAAATAGAGAAAGAGAAATGTTTTTTAATCAGTGACGTTGCCTTTATTTAATTAAAGAAAGTCTGCCCTCTGCTGGAGAAAGGATGAACAAAGGTGAAATATTCTCAAATTAATCTTTAATGTAGAAAACACATGATCAGATGTGACACAAATATATATTTTACAATTGACACACGCAAGACAGAATATCGGAAAGCAAATATAAATATAAATATAAATATTTCTGGGACACAAAGGCCTGACTGCATATTAAGGTAACCATTCATTTTAGGTATTAAATACATTCACACATAAAAACAGCAGTTGTTTCAGAGTTGTTCAGTTGCTCTGAAAAGACTGTGGTTGTGACTCCACCTGCGCCAGATGACATGAGCACGGCCTGGTTCCTCATGAATAGATGCTGAAAAAACAAATCAAAGAAGAGCAAACAATAGTCGGAGATTACCAGACATCAAACTGCGGTTGCACGGTAAACACTGGCAGTTTTGCTATAGTGTCAAATCAATCTGGCCGGTTGACTGACTGCTTGGTTTAGTTTCAGGTTTCATCCCATCTCGTTTCAAAAAAAAAAAAAAAAGTGTATCGGCCACCTGCATAAACAATGTCCCATCTTTTTCCAAAATAGAGAAGGCGCTGTTTGCATGCAGCAGAGCGAAATTTGGTGGACATTGCGCGAGGTGTACAGTATCACTTGGGTGAATGGCGCCCGCGTCAATAATTCAAAGCGTCCTAAAGGGAAGCAGAGCTTGTTTCACTCAACAAAAGCTTCCGACAAAAGGGGAAGCTTAGGGCCGTGTGACGTGTCAAAACATGCACTCAGGCCACTAATTATGCCGGGATATCTTGTCTATCGGGATGAATGGGGCCAAAAAAATACAGAGCGCAACAGTGTCTGAGTCTGAGACCATATTTGGTGATCTCATATTTACCCAAGTACTCTTTTATGAAACTTTCTTAAATATCATGTTGAGATTTTAACATCAACAAACCAAATTACGATGTATCATCATTATTATTATTATTATTATTATTATTATTATTATTTTCAATCAATGTAATATCACAATATTACACCCTACCAATATCTTCCCGACCCCTAATGTCGACCAGCGAAACTAAATTTGAGTGGCTCCAACCTGGCCAGTCGTGTCAAAGCGGCAATAGCCAGCAGTCCATCCAGGCCAAAGGCGACGAGTAAGATGCTGCTGATGATCACGTCCGCCCTCATCACGTACGTCTGCCACACCAGGAAGTAGACCGTCAGCAGGATGGTGGACGCCGTTGCCACCAGATTGGCCAGAATGTAGCCTTCGCTCTCCGCCAGGTTGCCCTTCACACCTGCACACGTACAACGACACGCAGGGGAGGAGGAAGATTCATCAGTAAAGGTCAATAAAGATGAAAAAAGGTCAGATATAATCCTATATAAGGCTCTTGTTGAATTCTGAACAGTTATGGATTTCTAAGCCAAGATATTTGATAGTCTGTGGCAGGGACGTAAATTATCGATTAGTACATTAATCGTTAGTTGATTGACCTTATCGATCGATTAACGATTAATTGATAAGCGGCAATTTTTCCTGAGAACCTAAATTTCACAATGAAAAATGTGTAAGGAAGACATTATTTAACCCTTAAATAATGTTGAGGGTCCAATGTGACCCATTTTTACATTAGAGGACAGTAGAAAACATTTATCCTTTGACTTTAAGTTCACTTCTAATGGGTCACATTTCAACTTTTGTTGTTTTTTTTTTTTAAAGTTGTTTAAAAGAAACTTGTTCTAGGTATATTATGAGCATCACAGTATCTAAAACATGTTGAATTAATTGCAACTAATTTGATTTAATCGATTAAATTCTGAATAGACAATTAATCGACACTGGATTAATGTTAACATCCCTAGTCTATGGCTCTTCGAGCTTAAGAATTGGTTAGATTCTATTGCACTTTTGCAGGGATTCAGGGGCTTGTTTGCTTTGCGTACTCATCAGGGGAGTTGATGCTGTTAAATGTTCGAGGGAATATGTTTGGTTGCAATTATGTACAACACGCGAATATATATTAGCTTAAAGAGAATTTACTCTGTAATAGCCACGTGCATATGTAATTACGTGTGCATGTGTTGCTCTCACCGCAGAAGAAATGCACAACATCCAGAGCAGCCAGGAGCAGCAGCAGTGTGACGTCACAGGCCAGGGCGTCTGTCGGATATGGCAACACCAAACCTGACGGCAACGACGACGGCAACAACACGCGTGTTCACAAACCGCGATGACACGGAAAACCCTGTAAGTGTGGCGTGTGACGGCTCTCACTCTTTCTGATGATCAGGCCGAGAGTGATCATGAAGTAGAAAACAAAGTAGGCTGACGTCACATGGAGCACAAGCTGGAATGTCAAGGGGGAGAGCTGGATGGCGAGTCAAGGTGTTTATCTTTACACTGTCAGTCGCCGACACTTTTACAGAGCTTGAGTTCTAGGCCATTATGCGTTTCAAAGGGAGGATACGGCGTTAGCTGGTCTTCCTGTGGGGGAAAAAGAAAAACAATGAGGCGGAAAAGTTAAGTTGGCTCGCTGTCTGTGTGTGTGTGTTCGTCGAACTAAACACAACGGGTGAATAAATAACTTCGAATGTTTTCAAGGTCGCTCGGAACATGCTCGAGTAACTTGTAAGAGACGAAACGTTATGGTTCATCTCCAGCTACCATAGCAACGCGTCCACCTACCTGCCCCGGAAAGCGCCATTTTGACTCTTTTCTCCCTTCCTGCTTACTAGTGCTGATTTTCATTGAAAGGGTCAACGCTACCATCTAGAGGCTGGAGGGGGAACTGCAGCCATTGAGCAAAGTCAAACTGGCGAGTGAAACATTGTGTCAGTTTAGGTAATTGGCGATTGATTGATTGATTGATTGATTGATTGATTGATTGATTGATTGATTTCTTAGAACGTCATCTAAAAATACGTGAAAACATTGACTAAATGAGCAAAGTGCACAATGATAGTAAAGATAAATGTTCACTGAAAAATATAATAGAAAATAATAAACTTGAATAAATAGATGAAAGAACTAACATTGTTATATAAAAGTTTTTATATAGCAACATCCTTTTTGTGTTGTACTTACAAAGCTAATATGCTGTTAATTACTAAACTTCCCACTAATTGCCAAATTCCTGATGAACAAACCAGAGTCATGATCTTAAATGTCAAATGCACACTTTTACTTTTGAGATCAACACAGCCGGAGCACAAACACATTTTTAATCAGAAAAAAAATTGATAAGATGATGAGAGTTATTACATTTTAGACCGGATTGTGCTGAAGGTACAGTGATTGTCATCAAAGTATCATGACCCAACTTCTCACTTCCATCCAAAGGGTTGGAATTCATCACACCAAAACTTCTCTGGGGGAAGGGGGAAGTATTTAGCCCTTTGTTTGCAACCTAGAAGTGATGGACTGACAGCTGAGAAGTATTTGGGCCGTTGGTGACATGATGAAGGGCTGATTTCCAGAGCTGTGTGTTTTGGCAACGGATCCTCTGAAAAGTGGAGCAAGCTGGCTGGACTTTTCTCCCCAGTGAGCAGTTCACTGACAGGATTAGAAAACACAAGCGAAAGGAATTCAGCACCACACGGGACCCTCGGCCCTGACATTGAGCCCTGACAGGGACCTGCGTTGTGTCTTTGCCTGTCGTGCGAGATTAGTGTGCGCACACGACTAGCGCGCCTGCCGAGCAATGAGATAAGAAATATCGGGCGAAATGAACTGCTGTAGCCCAGCCAGCTGTTTCATTGTCCCCCAACCCCCCCCCCGCAGCCTCTATCTGTTTCTCTTTCTCGCTTGTCCTCCGGAACAATCTGCATAGTGTGGCCGAAGAACGGGCGCCTTGTTCCGGCTGAATGGGGGAAAAAGCAGAGGGGTTCGAGGGTGGTGGGGGTGTCGAGAGGGAGATGCTCCAGCTGTGGGGAGACAAGACAACAGAGCAGCATCTCACATGTGGCTGTGCGGGGGGCGGGTGTGGGGGGCCCCGCTGGGCTGCACACAGTGGCATTGTTACGCTGGGGGTGGCGAGGGGGTGTTGGTGGGATGCAGCTGATAAGCTTTGGAGAAATGGATCATTCCCTGGAACCCAACACCCCCCCTCCCCCCCCCCCAGCCCAGCCCTGACAGAAAACGCTCCCGTTGCTGCTGGGTTTGCTTTTTAAAAGGTTCCACAGAAGTCATGAAATCCAGCAAAAAAAAACCAAAAACAACAACAACAACAAAAAAAAAAACACAGGGCAGCCAGCTGGAGCCTGGAGAAGGAGAAAAGTATTTATATTTAACACCATGAATCAGCTTATAGGGCTGAACTTGACAGCTCACACTGGACCGGGATTGAGTTTCTGGTTCCAGTGAGTGGCCTCGAAAGGTTAAAGCTAAGCTAAATATTTCTGTGACCTCTAAATCAAACATTTGTGCGGCGGCCAAGCCCCCTCCCCCCCCAGATGAAGTGCATTTAGCAGGCGGGCAGCCACTAGGATACACTGGAAAAAGAAAGTAAATTTATTAACTGCACCGTACATACTGGTTTTTGTTGTGTATTACTGTCTTCCTGTTGTATTTTTTTTCCGGTAGTACTGCATTGATTGTCTCCTGTTTAGTGTCATTGTCTGCCGTTTTTACTCTAATTTCCAGTCTCCTGTGTCCCTGTTTTTATATATTGTGACCCTTGTGTCCTTTTTGTGTGTTTTTTATGGTTCTTAACGTCAGGCCAGAGGACTGCGTTGAAAATTAGCCTGTGGCTAACTAAAGAAAGAAAGTGTCAAAACCTCCAGCCAGGTGTTAGCTCCGCCCTCTGGTCAGGAAAAATTAAGAAATGGTAGAGTAGTGACAAGAATACATTCGCTGAGTTTTATAAGCCCCAAAGTGTGAAAAATTGATTTAATGTATATATGTGAATGTGTGTGTACTTGTATATATTTTTAGATATGTATTTTCTCGTACTATTTCTCTCACGCATAATATTACCTCTATGACATTTTTTTTAACATTGTCAGCTGTATTATGTAATGCCGTAATACATATTTAATGTTTACTATCACAAAAACGTATACAACCGAGACAAAAACATTTTAACTTCGAAAAAAAAAAACTTAAAAAAAAAAAAAAAAGAATAAAGAACGACGAATTTGTTAATTGAATTTGTGTGCTTAGAAACTATTATTGAAGATCGTCTGCGCGTGAGTATTCCAGTTTGCTCGCGATGTTGACCGCAGCCGCGGGCGCACATCCCTCACCTGCCTACGCTGCTCTCCTCCTCCTCCTCCTCCTCCTCCGACACACACACACACACACACACACACTGTCTGAGAGGGAGAGAGGAGGGAGCAGCACGAGCCCACCACGGGGCGACTTGACTTCAGCCTCCCTTCACGCACTTTTTTAGAGACTTTGTAACTTTTTTCATGATTTGCGCCGTTTATATGATTTTTTTCGATTTACTAGCGGCTCGTGCGACGCCATAAAACGTTTTTAGGATTTTTTTTTTTATTATTATTTTTTTTGTTAGCCGCTGAATGAGTAGAGACTTTCTGAAACTTGAAGTTAGCGGCGAGGTGTCTTCGGATGCGTTTGGCTCAGAGGTTCCGAGCTGCGCAGCGATAGAGAGGAACTACCCCCGCATGAAGCGTCGGGCTTGCAACATCCGAGACTGAGTGGAGGAGGAGGAGGAGGAGAAGAAGAAGAAGAAGAAGAAGAAGAAGAAGAAGAAGAAGAGAGAGTCTGATCCGAATTGCGCGATGCACGTGTGAAAGTTTCCCCCCGATTCCGAATCGAATCCGTTCGGACGAGGGGAGACTTTCATGGAGTTTTCAAGAGGGACCCGCTAGGATGGACGTGGTAGATGAAACTGAAGCGCTACAGAGATTCTTCGAAGGTAAGAATTTATTTATTTATTTTCGATAAATAAACACTGTGTAGTCATTAGAATTTAAGTTAAGGGAGCCGACCGGTGAACTGACAGGTGGCTCTCTTGCTGGAATGATGAAGTGAAGTGTATTTATGCATCACCTACACACACGAAGCAGCTACTTCACGAGGTAAAACAAACACAAAAAAACCTGACTAAAACGCAATAAAATCAGAATAAAATGAAAATATTTAGTGCAGAGTGTCTGATAAAAAAAAAAAACCCTACTAATTCTGTCTTTATGTGAAATAAAACTGGAATCAAAGGAGAAATGGGGGTCCCCTGTTTTCCTGGGGGCCCTGGATCTCTGTTAAAGGACCCCTGGCGGGCCCCGGTCCTGCTTTTAACAACACTGGGCTGTCATACTCGGACTGTCTCAGCAACCAGGGAACGTTCTGCTCTTCATCGCCTGGATTGATGCTCATTTAAATCGCAGTCCACAGCACTGGTTTCTCAGAGAGTTTAAAGTGCACATATACACACATGTATACATGTATACATACATACATACATACATACATACATACATTTGCGATCTTTGAAGAACTGCAGGTTTAAGGTGAGGATTTAGCCAACATGGATCTGTGTCTCAGAGAAGAATTGAAAAAAAGAAAAAAGCCAGGAGGCCGAACGGGTGCGAGGTGATGGCTAGCAGAAGAGGGGGGGGGGGCTATTAAAACAAAAAGCAGCAGAAGAAGAGAAATGAGGAGGGGAGGGGGCAGGGCATGGTGGGATTGTTAAAGGAATCCAAGGAAAGATGAATTGTGTGTTTTTGCACTCGCAGACCTGAGACGACAACAGCGAGCGAAAACTCCGTGTTTCCGCACACGTTTGTCATCGCCAGCCTAATTTTTCACAACTGCATTACCAGTTAGTGTGTATTGGCGTGTGGTGGACTCTTAAAACTGAAGATATGAATCAATTTCATGATTTTTTTTTCTCTCCATATTTTGCTTTTCGATGAAAAACAGATTTTGACACACTTGTCGTACCAGCAGCCAGTTTTTCTGCCTGCTCGTTTTTCCCCATTAAGAGCAACTTAGTGTCAGACCGACACACTCACACACACACACGGCGGCCACGGCGTATAATAAGTTATCTGTTAAGTGACTTAACACTGGATTGTGGTATACACAGAGTGTTGACTGGTGTGTACACACGGCCATTCATGACTGTCAGAGGATCCTCGGCCGCTCTGGCAGGAATTTTGGCCTGTTTACATTCTTGCTTCGGGAGTGAGCGAGATGTTCCCACTTTGAGCTTCATGTCAGACACTTATTCCCGGACTTCAAATGTCAACTTGTCCAGTCCAAGATGAGAAGTGTCAAGTGGCCCCTTTAGAAGTTTGGAGGCTTATTGTATTTATTTAATTTGGCCCTCTTTTCTCCCAGAAGAATTCTTGCTCAGAACCCAGAGCCGTCTCGTTAGCGCCCTCTCCCCGACTGCGATGCCTCTGGATGACTCTAAATGATGTTTTTCATCAGATTAGCTCGCCGTGTATACACGACATATACATTTCCCTGGTAACGCACGGCATTGCATTCCTGGCATAGCCTCTGTCGCTGGTGAAGTGCGGCGATGAGGCGAAGCTGCTGTTTGTCCAGCAGAAGTTCCTTCTCTCTCACTCGGACTCCATTAGAGTGACAGTCTGCAGACGGGCCCAGGAGGTGAGATAGTGCAGACGCAGGGTGGAGGGGGAGAAACACCCTCCTCACCTCCTCCCCGTCCACCTCCCCCTCCTCCTCCACCTCCTTCTCCCAGCTCATCGTCCCAAACCTTGGCCTTCTCCTCCCCGACCCGGGCAGACAGCAGGCGGAGCCCAGTCAGAGGCTGCTGCTGCTGCTGCTGCTGCTGCTGCTGCTGTTAATGAACCCACAGTGGCACGACTGCACCAGAGGTAGAACTGCTGCTTGTTTGCATTACTGCGTAATCACCCAGGAGTAAAGTAAACTGTATCACACACGCCCCGTGCCTTCTGGCGTGACCGCCCTTAAAGTGCTTGTTTTCGTCAATGACTGAAGCTTTGCCTTCATCGTGGTGATTGTGCAACATCCAACCACCATCCATCCTGCTCTCTCCTGCAGTCAGGGCCACGATCCCGTCTGTCTTCGGACCAAGGGTCTTTGGGCCAGTATGTCGCAGGAATGACAAACAGCCGTTCACACCCGGAGAACCCAGAGAGGCCCAAGGCAGGGACTCAAACTGCCAACCACTGCCAACCACTGGCACCACCGTGTCGCAACCTTCTTCGACGTGTTCGTTGTGGGAAATGTTTCAGAAGCAAATTGCCAAATTTGCAAAAAGTTGCTTTTTAAAGCGTAACATTTGCTAATGGCAGCGTGCCCCAATCCGCTAGCTAACTAGGGTGTCATGATAGCTTCTGCAATATTCCAAGAATCTCTTCGATTGTATGTCACAATACAAAAATGAAAAGATGAAATCATGTTCTGCGTCAATAGTCACACTCGCCTCCTACAGGCAAAACAGTTTGGCTTGTTTAATCACACTAAGCCATAACTTTCCTGGAAAACCCGGAACTGTTTTTTCAAAAAAAAAATGGCGCTTAGGGTTTTCGCTGAGCCAATCAGTGACTTGCTCGTTGCTACGTCACCACTAAAGTCCCTCTTCGGCTCGCTTGGTACCTCAAGGAAGGTGGTACTGAAATTGGAACCATTGGAACCATGTAGCGGCCAGTGGAAACACCCACAAGTTGTACAGTGGCGAGGCCAGCCAGTGGAAACGCGCTAAGTCGTGCAGGTTAAAGAATATAATTATAGCCACAATCATCTCTGAACTGAACTGAAACAAACACCACATCACTTCTGGTCAAGTTAAATCTAACCGTAGTCTTGAGCGCCCCCCCCACCCCACCTGCTGGCGTCCAACTCCAGTGGTCCCTGTCGGCCAGAAGACGTGAAGAACGTGTAGCGTACAAACATCTTAATGTGAAAGTGAGTTATTGGTGTTTCTAAGAGCACGTCAGCCGACGTCGGTATATCACTTCCCCTCCACCCCCGGTCCTCCCACACTGACTGTGAGTCATGGCCTCCAAAGCGGTCGCCCGTCTCGGGAAACCTGCGGCCGGGCAGGTTTGGACGTTCCCGCTGATTTACTGGCTCGGCGCTGAATCGCGCCTGAGGGGAGATATTGTTTTTGAGCAGCCGGGCTTACAGAGCTTACGGCTCTGTTTTTTTTATTTTTCATTGTGGTGCCGCCCCTCCCTCCTCCTCCCTCCCTCCCTCCGCCTACCCCCAAGTGATAACTCACGTCTCTGAAATCCTCGGCCGGCGACCACCGCTGGTCTGTTCTGGGATCAGCTCACCTGATGTTGTTCGTACGTGTGGATCGGCTGCAAAATCCCAAAGTTGACGGGCAGAGAGCGTAGAGTCAAGATTGCGCTAGAGTCGGAACTTTGGAAACATTTTTGTTTAGCTGTTGATGGAAGTCGTGAAATATCCAGTTGAATATGTTGCAAGACTGTTGATTGTTGTTGTTGATTGTTTGCCAAAAACGACGCTTAGAATTGGAATCTAAGAATTACAAAAGTATTACAAAAGTGATTGGGTAACTTTGAAAAGTTTTTTTAAAAAGATCCTGATGGAAATATGGACAAATGTCCTGAGAGCACCAAGCCCTTGAATGACTCCAACAAATCTGTCTTATCTTAGAATTTTGGCTTGACAGTAAACTATTACTAATATTACTACTTTTCTATTTTTACACTTTTTTTCTTTCTGGTGGGGCGTGTGAAGGATTGTATTTAGGATTTTTTGCATGTGTGGAAAGAGTTGCTGCATGGAGAGAAGCTTAGGGCCTCGTTAATCACCACTGCCAAGTAGGAAAATAAACACCTGTGCTTCTTTTCTGTTAAAAAAATAAAATAAAATAAAAGTGTGTCTTTCCGTCAGGACCACCGCAAAGAGCCTGGATTTGTAGTCAGTGGGATTTGGTGGAGTGGTTTAGTTCTGGGCTGCTTCCTGCTTCCGTAAAAAAAACTGCATTTTAACAATTGCGTCTTTCTACACCATCTAGTGGACAAAACTGTTTTTGTCATTGTAGCATACAGAGAACAATAATTTTTGTACTTTTGATAAAAAAAATTTGCCGAGACGTCAATACCTTGTGCTTTTTTTTAATCTTCAAAGAAAAAAAAAATACTATATACAGCATTTTTTACGATAATTTGGTCCCTCACCAATCTTTTCGTTATTTACGCTTATACTAACTGTGAATGTTTGGAAACGAATAAACCACGACGAGCGGGAACCAACGTGACGACACGAGGGTCGTCTTTATCTCGTCTTCATCGTCTCCGTCCACCAAAACCCGTCGGCCGTTCCTTCCCGTCGCTCTGGGACCCTTGGCTGGCCCCGCCCACCGACCCGGCTGTCCCTGTCCCGGCCTCGTCACCGCAGTAATCTCCTGAGCCTGGTCCACCGGTGCGACCAGTGCTTGTGTGCGACGAGGCCTGTGTGTGGTGGCCTGGTACAGCCCTTTCTCATGACCGGGGAAATAATCCTCATTATAACACTCTGCAAGCCTGTTCTCTCGTTCTCATGCACACACACACACACACACACACAGAACACAAATCCATGCACACACACACACACACATACACGCACGCACACACACATTTGCACATTTTCTATCTTGATCAGCGTCGCTCACATCAGCAGGAGAGAGAAAAAGTCTGTCTGGCCGCCCGAACGTGGAAACATGTGAAAAGTTAGCGGCTGGAATCGCCTCGTCTCGTCTCGTCTCGTTTCTGCTTTTTTTTTTCAGGTTCTCGCATCTCAAGGACGCCGACATGCTTTGGCTCCGCGCAGGTACTCCGTCCGTTCCGTCTGCTCTGCTTGTGGCTGTAGGTGTTAGTTGATGAGGGAGCGTTCACCTGATCTTAACTGAGTGCTCATGTGCGCCGGCGAAGCTCCGGAATGACTCTGTGCTGTGAACAGGTTGATGTTAAATCTGTCGGGTTGAGATTTCACACCTTCACTTTTTCCACGTGTGTGTGTGTGTGTGTGTGTGTGTGTGTGTGTTTGCTTGTTTTAAATGATCTGACCTCTGGAGACAATGGCTGTATTGACTGCCAAAGCAACAAACCAGAGATTGTCTGCTTGCTGGTTGCTTCACATTGATTGTATGAAGGTTGTACAGCGATCTGAGACCCAGTTTCACTAGAAAAGTGGTGGAGAAAAAAAAAATATGGATATATATAAATACATGCATATCCTGGCTCTTGTCTGAATCAGTGAATGATTGTCTTGTTGCTTATAGTGACGTTAAGCTATTGTGCGTGCGGCCAAGTTGGTTCTGAGCGCTGATAATGTGATGGACTTTGATCCTTTTCCTCACTGTTTATTTAACTATTTTAACTTATTTAACTTATTTAAAGGAGCAAAAAAAATTGTTGTTGTTTTTTTACAATTTCGTATGTGTTCGCTCCCCCTCTCTCTCGCAGCTTTACTTTGAGTTCTAGAAGAAGAAAAAAAAGTTGTACTCGTTAAAACTTTGCCTGGCTGCTTCTATTTCCAGCTACTTTAGATTATTAATCTACTCACGACTCAGTCGCCGAAATTGTGGCATTGCAACAGAACCAATCGTACGCACATACAGTCACTCACTCCGACGCATACAATGAAAACACACACACACGCACACACAAGAGCGGCCCTAATCTCTCAAAAGGCCAGTCTGTATCGATGTTGGACTGACAATCATTTCACTGTTTATGTTCACACACAGCTGGACTCACACACACACACACACACACACACACACACAGGGAGAAGAAAAACACATATCCAACCAGCGGCTATTTAAACTTTCGTCAACTCTTGCTGCTCCCCTTCAGTAAAATGTACAAACTTTAATAATAATAACAACGTCATAAATGTCAGTAATAACTCAGAAGTTGCATCGGTGGAATTGCTTTTTTTGTTTCACATTTAAAAGTGACAACAGTAACTTGAACTTCTTATAAATGAGGGGGAAAAAAAGTCATTTTATCTTCTACGCGGTTATCACAACAAGTTGATACTGCAAAACAAGTTGTAATTCCTCTGTTCAAGTGTTTTTCCATCCGCATCCAGCCAAGAGTCACTTGCTTGAAAGAGGTTTAACGTGCAGCCATTTTCTTTTTTTCAGTTTTGTTTTTTCTGGGGGGGGCACAATGTAAAAAATGCGTCATCACCTTTCATCTGACAAGGATGAAAATCACAACAGCAATTTCAGAACCATCGGGTTTGATCCGATGGTTCGATGGTTCCGTATTTTTTTCCTGGGCCTATTCAGTCCTGCAGCTCTTGCTGTCATGTTCTATATGTAGTGAACTCACAGCTGACCTCTTGAGGATCTCCAACGTGAGTCGCTTTCAGCAACTGGTGCGATTGGACCTCTCCTCTACGTATCTTTACATAGTCCCACCATCCAGGAGATCTTCCTCTGAGCTCTCTTCAGTCGTAAACAGGGGTTGTGTTGATGTTGCCAGCAACCAACCAATGGCCGACATGCAAAAAACACTGATCATTATAACCCATATACAAAAACTTGAATATGGAAGTTTCAACCGCCTTTGTCTTTTTTATCGGTATTTTTCAAAACGTGAGTCCATTTTGGTCTTCGTACTTTCAACTGCAACCCTGTTTGCACTTGATCTCCAACAACTTCCAACGACTCCAGACAGTCGGGTGTGACCCCTGGGTGTGACCCCTGGGTGTGACCCCTGGTCCGAGTGTCTGGGCGGTGACGTGGTGAATCTCAACCGTCACTCGCTACACCTTCCAGCCCAGCTGTCGAGATTGTCGGAAACTTGGCCGTCGGCTCCAGCTTTACGTCAAAACAACAACAGAATGAGCCGACGGCTCATTGCAGTCGTCGACGATTCCTTGCTCACCTGGGCGGCCGAGCCGACGTTCTCCGCCCTCCTCTCGGCTTGTTCCTCTGGGAGTTTTTTCGCCTTAAAGCCTTTCCCCACTTTTCCATTTCCACTCCATCCTTGGACATCAGACTTCTTCGTCTATCTTCCCTGCCCCCCCCCCTCGCTCCACTCCTTCCCTACCTCTCCTCACCCCCCTTGTTATCAGTCCTGCCAGCTTGAATTTACTGCCTCTTTGGGTGGGGTGCACATCTGGATCTTATTTTGCCGGTGGAGCCATCCTGCCTTTCACCCCTGTGCGCTGGCAGGTATTAAGAGACATTAACCATCTGTTTCAATCCGGGGACGAGAGCCAGGCGCTTGAGAAAACACGCTCTCTCCCTCGGCGGTCACGAGGAGTCACGGAGTTAAAGGGAATTTATTGTGCGAGCGCGATCAAATGTTTGGAGCAAAGTCGGATCGCAACGTTTTTGCATATTGATGTCATTCTCGAAAGACGAGCTTCAACAGTGGCATTTTCTGGGGTGACACATCAGTTAAGCATCCCATGAGGTTTGAAGTCAGAGCAGAAGACTGCACAAAAAAGAGGGTAAAGATTTTTTTTTCCCAATGTTAGCACAAAAATTCTTCGCATTCCCCAAACTGAGTCGCTGCTTAATCTATCGGAGAGTGTGAGTGTGTGAGAGATGGAGAGGAGAAAAAAATAAAAAGGGAGAGAGTGGGGTTGCCTGCGTGCCTGCTCTTTGTACCCCCGACACACACACACACACACACACACGCACGCACACTCAACTCTCACTCTCTGTGACCATTAAAACAACCTCCACAGGCTGTACTGAAAACGAACCACTGCAGGTCAACGGTTTGTTTTTCTCTGCACAACCAAGGGTCCAGTTTACCCTCCTAATAATAATAATAATAATATATTCATTAAAAGTGTTACGCATGCTGGTTTTGAAGATTAAGTGTGTGTGTGTGTGTGTGTGTGTGTGTGTGTGTGTGTGTGTGTGTGTGTGTGTGTGTTGGCGGGTTTGGGGAGTGCTGGTCATGTGTTTGGGATTTGTCGGACTTTGGCTATCAGAGGGCCACAGTGACCCTGAGGGTGACGTGAGGGGAGTGTTAGGGAATTAAGGAAAAACCTAAAGATGCTGCGTCATTATATAATAATTGTTACTTTTCCCAGGCCTCTGCCTTTTGTGAGTCAGCACACCTGTTGAAATCACAGGGACAAGAACATCAAGTCCAACAGAAATCTGTGTGGGTGGGGGGGGTTGTGTAAGTGTGTTTGAGTGTGTTCCTTTGTTGCCATTGGTGAACTCCTGCTTAAACGGAATTTCTGGACATCAGCCCTTTGTGATGTCACAAAGTGTACTGATCACTTTTGTGCCGAACCATCCAGCCAGTTGTTGGCTCCACCCTCTTGTCTCTTGTCCGCCCCTTCTAGTGTCCACCAAGGCATCAGGTTTAGCAGGAGGCTGCAAACAGAGGGCTAAGTTTTCTGTTTCCTGGAGGTCCAGAGAGGTTTCTTCAGGTCATTGTGGGACCTTTGACGGAGTCTAATTTTAACCCAAAGAACTAACCCTAACCCACTATTGTAATGGTGTGGACCAATGAGAGGGTGAATCATTCGGATGTGATCAATCTGGTATCCTCAACATCTGTCTGCGATAAGCAGCATTGCGTATTTGCAAGCCAATATTTCTTGTTTATGAGTCAAGACATTTCTTCACTGAACCCCGCCCCTCCCTTTACCCCCTCCCCAGCCCCACCCATCCCAACTCTGAGCTCGTTTCGGGAGCCATGAGAAGATCCCCTCATGCTAATTCCCAGATGCTCTCCATCATCTCTCCCTCCCCTCTGCAGGTCATGATATTACCAGCTCCCTGGAGCCTGCCAACATCGACACCAGTATCCTGGAAGAGTACATCAGCAAGGAGGACGATAGCACTGACATGTCAGTAGGGACTCCGGCCCTGCCCCCTAACCCGGCAACGTCAAAACAACACGCAGTGCAACCGCAGACCGACTCATGTCGTGACAAAGGAATTTGTTTCCCCCCCTCCGATAAGGCTAATCCCGTCTCTCCCTTTATCCCAGCTGTTTCTCCGAGGTCCACAGCACCCCTGGGGCCGCCTACCCGTCCCCCCAGGCGGGAGCCTCCTCCGCCGGGCTTGTTGTGCGGCGTGAGTCCCCCGATTCCACTGCGCCAGGGAGCCCCCCTGCCCGGGCCCCACCACTGCCAGAACGCCTACGCCGCCGGCCCGTCGCTGGGCCTGCGACACAGCTACCCCTGCCTGGGCCAGCAGCAGCAGCAGCAGCAGCAGCACAGCAGCAGCAACAGCAGCAGCAGCAGCAGCAGCAGCAGCAGCAGCAGCTCTCGTCAAGCCCGAGCACCGGGGCCACTACGCTCCAGGGTGAGCACGGCAACGCGTGGAGGCGTGAGCTGCTCCTCAGGAATGTTTGAGAAAATGCACGAGCATCGTCGGCCAATCGGCTCCCTTTGAGACGTATGCTGGGCTTTTAGTTTATCAGGGTTGAGGGAGCAGCAGATGATGTCAGAGGGGTTTTCCTCCTCCGAGCAGCAGCAGCAGCAGCAGCAGACGTCACACACGTTTCACGCCGCATCATCCAGGTAGCCAGTGTTTTTGTCCATGGTGTCTCCAGTGGAGATGTCCAGAAAACAGCAGGTTTAGCCCTCTGTTTTCAGCCTCCCTCTAAAACTGCTGGGAAGGTGAGAATAACAAGGGCAGAGCTGACACCTGGTGAGGTTGTGTTGTCACTACTTCTGGTAGGGGTATCGGTGCCCTTTGTGACATCACCAGGGGCTGACTTTTTTTTCACTGTGGACTGTGCAGTGAAGAATTTAAAAAAAAATAACCGTGGAAGCCATTTCTGCTTTCTTTTGTTTTTATTTGCTTTTGTTTTCTTCGCTCTTAGGACACTTCCTGAGTCGCCCCCAGACTCCAGCTCGGAGCCGTACTCTCCTCAGCAGGTGAATGGTGAGTGGTTCGCTACCTTTTTCCCTTTTTTTTTTTTTTTTAAAGAAAAGAGACTAAAAACCCAGCAAAAATGATTCTCCAGAGTGTGAAGGAGGATTTAATGTCTTCCTCTGCCAACCAGTCCGTTCCGAAACAAATGATTCGCTTTATTAGTTTTTAAAATTAGAGCTGGACGTGCGGACAAAGCCGACGATTTGCCGTCGCTCTTGAAGCCATTAGCCGCTGCTCTTCACACACCTGAGTTGGTCTTGCCTCGGTTAGAGGGCACGCTTATCTGATGGGCCTCTGTCCAGCGCCGCTCTTAGAAACTGTGCAAACTGCTTTTCCGCCAAGGTCGACTTGCAACGCAAACAGAGATGTGAAACTCCTCAGGTGGGAAGGTTCTCCTTCCCCGACGGACTGCAGGGAGAGACGCACCTCCAACTCTCACCTCCCTCCTTCCTTGGCTCGTCTTGCAGATCCCCACATGATCAGGACCATGACGCCGGAGAACATGTGCCACATGACGCCCACGCCGCCGCTCCCGCCGCACAGCCACTACCCCATGTACCTGAAGCCCGAGCCAATGATATCGCAGTATCCTATGGGCCCCGCCTCCAGCGGCAGCGCCGACATGCAGCAGACGCAGATGCTCCACCAGCTGCTGCAGCATCCTCAGGGACAAGAGTGAGTCGGCGGGGGGTCGAGGAGGGGGCAAAAAGGGGAAGGGGGGGCCATGCTGGACGCCGTGGATGATGGGAAACGATGTTAATGCATTTGTTTTTTTTTGCCCCCCTATGGTGCAGCAGCATCCCGGTCCACCAGGCCAAGAAGAGGAAGCACTCCGACTCCCCCAACAGCACCCTTAATTGCCAAATCCTCACAGGTATCATCAAACAGGAACCAGGTAGGCAGGCACCTTTCTCCTCCTCGCCTCCTTGACCTACCTCACCCGCTCACCACCCCCTCCCAGCCCCCTCACTCCCCCACCACCCCCCCCTCCCCTCTCTTTTTAAACCTCTCACTCAGATAAAGACTTTTGCAACCGCCGCTGCCGCTGCTGCTGCTGTTGCTGCTGCAGGACATACTTAGCATTTCTTTCAATTTTTTTATTTATTTTTTTGGCCCGAGCCTCTCTTTGATTTGCTCATATTTGCCGTATCTGATCTGGTGGCAGGTCTGATGCAGGACGCCGACAACAGCTACCTGGACCCCAACTACCAGTGCATCAAGTGGCAGCCTCACCAGCAGAACAAGTGGACGCCGCTGTTCGACGCAAACTGCAAAGAGCTGTGGGTGGAATTCACTCCGGCGTTTCGGCGGGAGGGGGAGGAGGTGGGAGAGGGGCACGTAGGTCAAAGAGTCGGAAATAAAAAAGAAACACACACGCACACTTTTAATTGGCCAAATCAATAATTCAACCGGGCTTGTAGCGGGAGTGGCTGCAGAGGTTTCTAAATTCCTCAGAGGTGAGCTGTGCGGGGGAGTGAGCGAGTGCAGGGTTTCGGCCTGGAAAAGACGAACAACATGAGGAGCGTTCAATGGGAAAAAAAAAGAAAAGAAAAAAGGCAAAGAAAAAACATTTTGCAGTGAGATAGGCGGCATAGATAAGGGAGCCAAGTTAAATTGAACTGGCGAGACCTTTAAGATGTGTTTCAAAGCTCCAGGTTCCCCGTCAGAGGCACTGAGGAGGAATGTAGAGACCTCCCAGAACTGTCACATTTAGCCCTCTGTTTGCAGCCTCCTACCAAAACTGAAATCATTCATTTTAGCAGTTTTAGAGCCACTTGTTTTGAATTAGACAGATAAACAAGAGGGTGGGGCCAACACCTGGCTGACGTGGGGTTGTTGTCACTGAAGTGGGAGAGGTAGCATGCCCTTTGTGACATCATAAAGGGATGCTTTATGTGTCTTAGCGCTTCCATACCAGCATGTCACAAACGAAGCAAAGTTTCTATCAGTTCAGGAGTTGGACACAATTATTTTCAGAAAACATCAGAATTTTGTACAATATGGGACCTTTTAATCTTTCAGACAGTCAGATAGACCGCATACATCTGAATGAGCTACAGTATATGTAAGCTACCCACCCAAGTCAGTTGTGTGTAATTCCCTTTCATCTGTCCTTCTCCCATCAAAGCCCAATGCCGACCTACCGTGTCGACGCTGACAAGGGCTTCAACTTCTCCCTGGCCGACGACGCCTTCGTCTGCCAGAAGAAGAACCACTTCCAGGTCACCGTCTACATCGGCATGCTGGGGGATCCCAAGTACATCAAGACCAGCGACGGCCTGCAGCCCATCGAGTGCTTCTATCTCAAGCTCAACGGCGTGAAGGTGAGCCGGTGCAAAGAAGAAAGAGAACGAAAAAAAATAAAAGGTGAGCTCATCTCGGGCCCTTCAGTCTGTTTAGTGCGTCATATCTTTGTGTTGGAGGTGGAGGCCATGAATCAGTCCATCAGTGTGGAGCAGTCGCAGTCGGACCGCAGCAAGAGACCCTTCAAGCCAGTGCTGTGAGTCTGCTCGCCGTCTTTCAGAGTGACTGTTGATAGATTTGACGGATGACGATGAGGAAGACGTTTGAGTTTTTCTTTTCCTGCTTGTTGTAAGTGAACCCAGGAATGCAGATCAAATGATAAACGATGACTTGCGCACGTCCAGCTCCGACAAAGACGGAGACAGAAATCTTTTATTTGCAAAGGAACGCGTTCAAAACGTTTATCTCAAGCTAAACACAAAGTTTGGGCCGCGTCCAGACGCCCCGAGACGGATAGTGTGTGAAATACCTTCCTTGGCGCTGCTGGATGGTTTCCTCCATGACTTCACCGATTGTGTCATAAACAATGGAACGGAGCAACGCAGCGCTGCAGCTGTCGTAGCTCCGCCCAACGACGAGTTGATCTAAATGAACGGCTACCGAGCTAGCAAGCTAGGCTAATCACAGAGGTCCTACTGTTGATTATTAGACAAAAAAAGAGAAACGGCTTCAGTCGAGTCGTGTTGCAAAGTTCCCAGATCCCAGCACACGAACCGTTAAGCTGAGCGGGCAGCTACAGCTACGGCTCGCTACAGCTCCACCACATGGACAAAACGCACACTGTGGACAAATTTAAATACCTACAAGTGTGCATTTGGGTTTGTTTTTCTGTCAAGAGCCGGTGGGTTTTTTCTAGATATCAAATTTTGAACGCACCACCTCAAAGTCTGCTAAAGTCACATGGCCAGATTATCCATGATGGCAAATGTTTACACAACGCCCATCAGGCATTAAACACAGTGGTTTAACAGCTTGCTGTTCGAAGTAGACATGCGTTTCTGTCTGTGTGTGTACAATTTCTATAAGGGCCCAGTAAAGTTTAACACATAGGCATGGTAAAACATGTAACAGCCAACCTCTAGTGGCCATTAAAAGAACTGCACTTTTCAAAATTATTAATTTTCCTCTCTCATGTGGAAAAAATCTTAAAATTAGAGATTTCAAAAAGCCTGAGGATTTTCACCTGATCTGTGAGGGAGGACCTTTCTTCTTCTTCTTCTTCTTCTTCTTCTTCTTCTTCTTCTTCTTCTTCTTCTTCTTCTTCTTCTTCTTCTTCTTCTTCTTCTTCTTCTTCTTCTTCTTCTTCTTCTTGTCTTGTAAGATTCCAACCAATAACCATCATGGGCAAAAAAAAAAAAAGAACTCTACTCTCTTGCAATATTATGTGTGTCGTCAAACTCTATAAAGCAGAATTTCACATCTTCAGGTGGAAAACGTGTTGACGTGATGATGACAAGATTGTGGTTTTCACTCTCCCAGGGTCACCCTCCCATCAGAGCAGGTCACAAAGGTCACAGTCGGGCGGCTCCACTTTAGCGAGACCACGGCCAACAACATGAGGAAGAAGGGCAAACCCAACCCTGACCAGAGGTGACGCGCACGCCGACACGGACACGGACAGCATAGTGATTCACCGCAAGGCAAATCTCCGCGAGTCACTGAGTCACTCACGGCCGTCTGTCCCCGGCAGGTATTTCATGCTGGTGGTGGCGCTGCACGCCCAGTCCCACAGTCAGAGCTACACTGTGGCTGCTCAGGTGTCTGAGAGGATCATCGTCAGGGTAACGTCTGGCCATGTCTGTCTGCCTCCTACAACAATCATATTCCCCTGTGTTGCCTTGTTGTGAATGTTCTCCAGACACTGCACTGCTGTACTGTTCACTCCAACACACTCTGAAATGGCCACTTCATTTTTTTGATCACTGAGTAAAAAATGTTTAATGCATGTTCACTGGTGATTTGATTCGTACTGAAATGTTTTTTATTTATATGTATTTGCACTATTCGGAACTGTTTCGATGGAATAGTTCCACATTTTTGGCCCAACAGAATTGTTTGCTGTCACTTTTCTGATTTGAAGTGTAAGCACAAGAAGGGAATTGTTACCAAAAATTGTTTCCAGTAAACTTTTCTAAGTGAAATAACATCATTTGGGATGAAACAATAAAAATGACAAGCAATAATGTATGCACTTACATTTAATTTTGAAAAATTATTTTGAAATTTCAGACAAATTGTGATTCGTCGTTATTTTATGTCGTGTGTAAGAAGGCAAATAGTTTTGTGCAAAAAAGTGGAGCTGTTCCTTTAATGGTCCCATATTCTACCCAGTTAAAAAAATAAACTCTCCAGATCTCCAGAAAACAGCACAGTTAACTATCTGTTTGCAGCCTCCCGTTAAAATGTTTGACTCTTTGTTTGACCTTCTACACATTGTGACACTTTCCACTTTGTGACATCATAAAGGGCAGACACTGACAGGCTTGAGAGTCATATTACTGGCAAAGTGTTTTGTATAATATGGGGCCCTTAAAAAAACTGCAAAACACGTCGTTTTTTTCCGAAGTGCATTGTCTTTGAGAAGTAGCTGAGCAGTGTCTGTCTGTCCGTGCATCCTTCTCCTCGTCTCTCTCCTCCAGGCATCCAACCCGGGCCAGTTTGAAAGCGACAACGAGGTGCTGTGGCAGCGCGGCCAGCTGCCCGACTCGGTGTACCACCACGGCAGGGTGGGCGTCAACACCGACCGGCCGGACGAGGCCCTGGTCGTCCACGGCAACCTGAAGGTCATGGGGTCGCTGGTGCACCCGTCCGACATCAGGGCCAAAGAAAATGTCCAGGAGGTCAGGATGACACTGTGTGTGTGTGTGTGTGTGTGTGTGTGTGTGTGTGTGTGTGTGATTCATTCGGCTGCGCACTTTTACTTTGCTCTCCTCATTAAACCTCTGTCTGTGTCTGTCTGCGTGTAGGTCAACACCACAGACAATTTGAAGCGGATCTCTCAGATGAGGCTGGTCCACTACCAGTACAAGCCCGAGTTCGCCGCCACCGTGGGCATCGACAGCACCGCCGAGACCGGTAACTCCGCCCACCACCGCGGTCACGCCTCAGTTCTCAGCCTCAGTGGCCTCTGCACACGTTTCACCTATTTTGTGCATATGCTTGTGCATGTGGCAATTTCAAAATAAAGCAGCGTTTCATGGGTGCAACACAGAAACAACAAACAAACTCAAACCCAAATGTATAAGTTGTCAGTGGCCAGGACAACTGTATTCAGATGATTTAGTTTTGGATGTGGACCATCGATGGACACTCGTCTAGATATAGGCTTTTTAGGCTGCGTTCAGACTGCAGGCGAATCTGATTCAAATCTGATTCCTTCTCTAACCCCGTTTTTAGGGCCAACTGTCCACACTGTTTTTAGCAAGTGTCTACCTCCAAAAGGTGGTTTAAGTCCGTTTCGTAAAAATCGGATTTCATGTGATTTGTGACTTTTCTGACTACAAAAGAGCCATCCGGTTTCAATCTGAATGGGCTGAAAATTGGATTTTGGCTGGCAGTCTGAACGCGGCTATAGATATATGTTCGAGAAGTCATGGAAAGGTTCAGGAGTTGGGAGTACAGAGCAAATATATGGAGCTAAGTTGTACACATGCAACAATTCAGGGCAACAATTTGAAACAACAAAAAAAGCAGTTTTGCAAGAATGCAAAAGGAATATTGTCAGTGCCGGCTCCAAATAGTAAACCGTGCCAGCTCTTCTTCTCTGCATCTCTGCTTCTGTTCCGTCCTCCTGCAGGCGTCATCGCTCAGGAGGTTCAGCAGATCCTACCCGAAGCTGTGAAGGAGGGCGGCGACGTGGTCTGCGCTAACGGCGAGACCATCCCCAACCTGCTGGTCGTTAACAAGGTGATTAAAACGCACATCAAAACACTCTTGGTTGGTGGTGTTGGTGCAGCATCGGAGCCCCAGGACTCTCTAGCAACACCCCTGAATGAACCCTCACCCCCACACCCAGGAGCGCATCTTCATGGAGAACGTGGGCGCCGTGAAGGAGCTGTGCAAGCTGACCGACAACCTGGAGACCCGCATCGACGAGCTGGAGCGCTGGAGCCGCAAGCTGGCCAAGCTGCGTCGGCTGGACAGCATGAAGAGCACCGTGAGCGGCGGCACGATCAGGTGAGCGCGGAGGACGGGGTCAAAGTTCACAACGAGGCCAACGAGGCTTTCAAGCCACACACAAACACACCCCACCCAACTGTTTATCTCTCTTTCTCTCCCTTCCGTGTAGCCAATCAGGAAGCTACTTCAGCAGGACGGGAAGCGGCCCGCTGAAGAAGAAGCCGGTCAGACCGGGCAGTAAGGTCTGTGCAGACACCCAGCAGACATCTGTCAGATCAGGTGACGAGTATCTCACCTGGACCTGGTTACTTTTGCCGCAGAGCTCGGCGGTGGATCCAGGCTGCATCAGCCAGCGGTTCATGCAAGGAGCCATCTTGGCTCTGGTCATCGTCATGGCCTTCAGGTTAGTGGGTGAGGGCGACGGGAGGGGTGGGGGGGTGGATGGAGGAGGGGGGGGGGGGGGATGTGTGGAAGGGAAATAATAAGGCCTCCTCGCCCCCTGCAGCGTGATCTCCATGTCCATCCTCTACGTGTTGACCCTGCACCACCGAGGAGGAGACGTCGTGGACAAAGACGGGTAGGTGGCGACCAGCTGATGAAGCTCCTCCTCCATCTCCTCCTCAACCTTCTCCTCCTCCTCCTCCTCCCCCCTCGTTCTTCTGATCTCTGCCTTGACCCGTCACCTCCTCCTGCTCTCTGTAGCTGCGCTCCCTCCTGCGTGCTGCACGTCTCTTGGACGCCCCTCTTCACCGCCACTCTCGCTCTCTGTCCGCCTCTCTGCCCCTGGTACGACTGCACGGCCTCCACAACCTGCACAGCGCCAACCCGCCTCCTTCAGACTTTTTCTGCCCTTCCTGCATCTATTCGTTCATTCCGCTGATGTCAGATCACTTAAGAGTCGTGAAAGTCGTGAGTGAATCGCAGTTTTAGGCTCGAGCAGTTTTTCAACCCTGTGTGTGTGTGTGTTTGTGTGTGTGTGTTCTGCGCTCTGATTGGTTGAAGGTCCAGAGCTGCGCTGGGTTCCTTGCACAAGAGTCTGCACACGACAGCGTCCACCACGGCAGCAGGTGAGTAGAGGCAAAAGGGGGAAAAAGAAGTCTGGAGTAAGCAGACCATGGATGACAGGATCCTCCTTGACTCAAAGGTCAAAGGTCGGCCAGTTTTAGGGTCACAAGTAAAACAAAAGTTTGCAACATCTGCACCATTTGCAAAATAAATTGCACATCACTGGCTAGTACAAGCATTGGCAAACTACGGCCCGGGGGCCATATGCATCCCGTTAAGCTTCTTAATCGGGCCCGCTGAAAATTCCAGTAGTAAGTGAGTAATAAAATAGCTGTATTTCATGCATTTTCTCAGTGTTTAAAGAGTGATTTCAATAAAGAGCTGGGGGGTGAAGCTTTAAGGACAGATATTGTGTTGTAATGCTTTTGTTCATTTTCAATTGACATTAAAGCACATTTTTTTCTATATAATCCTAAAAAAAAAAAAAAACTTTTTTTCAGAAGAGGTGGTTCACCAAAACACTCCACCGATCTGCTCCTGCTCTGGCCCAAATTTTAGAACCTATTGTGGTCCACTAGTCAAACAGTTTGCCCACCCCTGGCCTAGTAACACAAACAACAACAACAACAACAGCCTGTCCTGTTTCTCCAGTTCTAATGCTGTCAAATGGGATGTAACAACATTCTAAGCACCAACAGTGAATTAAAAAATTGTTTCAAATGTGATTTTCTTTTCTTTTTTTTCCTTCTCAAATCTTTCAGCCTGCTGTTCCACAACAGCTGCAAACAACCAATCAGTCACAGTTCTGACGCTGAGCAACAACAACCAGTCCTCACCAGGTAGGTCAACCAAAAAAAAAAAAAAACAAGAACAATGCTTCTTCTGCAGCGTGTTCACATACGTGACGTGACGAGGCGTCTTACCCTCTGAAGATGTGGGCGGCCTGCTGCCGACGGCCAGCACCATCATGAAGAAAGCCAAGTCCAGGATGATGGACAAGGACGGCCGCGGCAGGAACCGCCTGAGTCACACCTCGGCGCCGCTCTACTTCGCCAAGTCCAAAAGGCCGGCGCCCACTGACCTGGACGGAGTGGGCGGGGCCAACCGCCTGCCAGGAGGAGGGGGTCAGCAGCAGCCGCAGCAGCAGCAGCAGCAGCAGCAGCAGCAGCAGCAGCAGCAGCAGCAGCCGCAACCTTGTCGCGCAGACAGCGCAGCGTGCAAACAAAGGGTAAATCATCACACGCAGCTCCGGCATGGCACCTTTTTTTTCTTTTCTTTTTCTTTTAATAAACGAAGCGACGTACGCAAACACAAAAAGCCCTTTTGTTTGTCAGAAGCAAACAGAGCTTATCCGTACGAGGGAATGTGCGGCTTCTCATGCTGCAGTTCTCCTCTCCTCCTGCAGGGGCACGGTCGGCTCCGTCCCTGAGCGGCCTGCACATCGTGGAGACCAACCAGGAGATCCCCGTGAAGAGCTGTGTGACGCGGGACAGCTGCAGGTACACAGGAAGTACACAGTGTTTAAAGTCACACACACACACAGAGGTGTGTTTTGTGTGTTCTGTCTAACCTTTGGAGTGTCAGCTGAGCAGTGAGCCAACCTACTTATGTACTTGGGATTGAAGCCACAAAAACAGGAGTTAACAATTAAATATGTTGTGTATATTTAGTGCACACCTGGGAACAAATCCTGCGCTAACACTGGTTAGCCAGCTTAGTTCAGCTCTTGAACCTGTTTTGTTTTGTTTCCTGCCCCCTTTCCTTTCGTTCTTTCTTTCTTTCTTCTTTCTTTCTTTCTTTCTTTCTTTCTGTTCTTTCTTTCTTTCTCTCTTCTTTCTTTCTTTCTTTCTGTCTTTATTGACTCCAGTTACACGGTATCGCTTCGCGGAAACAGGAATTCCTCCATCTCTCAAATCACTTTACACATGATGTAAGTAAACACACGTCACCGTACACTTTACACAAAACCGGCCTGTGAACTTGCGATGATTGAGGTTCCCTGGAAGGAGCCACATTGTTTGCTATCAAATGAATGAACATAAATCCTCTACCTTAAAGTTCAGGGTAGTTTTGTTTTTTGTACTTTTGTTTTGTATGGAATTTAATTTCATTTGTCATATCAATGCGATTTAGAACAGTTTTAGTGCCTTGGGAGCTAATTTGATGCTACAAAGCTGTGATGTAAAACCGGTGCTAATGTACTCAATGCAAACCGGACTCACGGATAAGTTCAACACACAATTCATTTTTGTTGAGTAACTTGGGGCCAAAGCGACGTGAAACCCTCGTCCTCTAACGCAGGTCTACAAACAGCGTGTGGATTCGGCAGTGTGGCGCCACCAAAGGACGTTTATGTCCCAACCACACGGAGGCAGAGTTCTACAGCGAACAGAGGACGTCCACAAAGGTGGGCAAATAAAACACAATCCCTGCCATAACATTGGAAACTAAGGCTGTTTGTCCCGCAAGACTAACATCATATCAAATGCCTTGTTATAATTTTTAAGAAGGTTGCGTTCTTTTAATATCTGCAAACCACTGTTGTGCTCTTTTCACAAGACTGTTGTGGGCAGTGCACTGTTTTTGGTGTTGTGTGCTGGGGGGGGAGCTCGCACTTCTGACAGAAGCAGACTCAATAAACTGATAAAAAAAAAATGGCGAGCACCACCATCGGCGTCTCTCAGAACTGGGTTGAGCAGGTGGCTGAAGTGAGAATGCTCAGGAAGATGAACAGTATCATGAACAATAACAGTCATCCACTTCATGCCCTGGCAGTTTTTCGGCAGAGCAACTTCAGCCGAGGCTGATTCCACCAAGATGCAAGACTGAACGTTATAGAAAGTCTTTCCTTCCGGCCGCCATCAGACTTTTTAATGTGCAAAACTGTTAGCCCAGGACTCATTTTCAGCACTTTAATCACTCCTGCACGTTGCTTGGCCTGGTTTTTATTTCTTTATTCATTGTCTATATGTAAGTGTAAGCTTGTGTATTTTGTTTATTATGTTGGTTTATTTTTAGTTTGTGGGTGGACTGGTTTTATTTGTGTTACCTAAGTGTCTTGAGGGTACTGTATGAATGTTGCTGCTGTGACAATTTAATTTCCTGTCAAGGATTAATAAAGTACATCTAATCTAATCTAATCTTTTGTTTTTTTCATCAGGGGACTCATCACCTGTGGTCGATGCCTATTCTGTCCTACCAGGACATCACCTATCACTTCCGCGTCTCCCAGTCGGTGAGTCCGCTGTCGCCGGTTTTCACGTCTTTGTTGGTTTGTCTGATCATTGTTTGATTTTTTTTCTTTTCTTCTCCTTTCTGTGCATCTGCTTTTCACTCAGGGTGAGGTGAGCTGTGCCTCAGCGAGAGAAACCTCATCGTACTCCGATTACCACTTCCTCGTCCAGAGCCGATGTATGTGAGAGGGGTGAGGAGGAGGAGGAGGAGGAAGATGTCGTGATTCCCTTTTTGTGGTCCGATTTTCACTCTTTTGTAATGGGATTGAGTTTCATCTCAATCCTGTGTATTATTTGTTTGTTGTTGTTGTTGTTTTTAAGGTTCATACAGAAATATGTGTTCCCACCGTCCCTGCCTCTCCCTCTCCGTGCATTCAGACATCTCTGCTGGCTTTGACCACTGGAATAATGGGAGACACACTGGGTTTCAATGTTTTTGTCGAATCACTGTAACTGACGGCTACATCGCTAACCGCAGCCGCCGCACACGTGCAACAAACAATTTTTGCTGCACTGTCACGAATCCGAGCCGTGACTTGTAGTCTGCGTCCCTCTGCTCAGTACAGTGCCAAACCACTGAGAATGAGTCTCACGTGACTTCACTCACGTTTCCCTTTCACCGTTATTTTCATGTGAATCTTTGCATACACTGAAACTGACGCGTCTCGGTACTTTATCACACACTGGAGAGAGGAGCGTCGGTACCCGGCACTGTAAATGTACCTCAGTAGTGCACACTGTCGAACCCTGGCCTCCTCCGAGGTCACCGCAGTTGTCGTTGCTTAGTTGCGGGGATGAAATTCACTGGATATCACGCGGTAAGACTGGAAAAGTAAAAGAAAATGACTGGAAATGACGACGTCTAGACACTGACGGCTCTGAGCTCAAGAGCTACGAGAAGAGATGCAGACACTGTGAGGCCAAACAGGGTCTTTATCATATCAGGTGCATGGCCAATCATCTTTAGACTTTATATCTCAGTTTGGGAGAAACTTGTGCGCCACTTTGGCTTTTAAAATCAACACTGGCTCATGTAGAATTCTTTTTTTTTTTAATGCACATACATGCATACATACATGCATTCCAAATGGGTGTGATACACTGGACTCTCTTATTCACATCCCAATGTGTTTGACTTGGTTTCCTATGCCGATGCAGCAATAACACTTCTTTAATGTCCCTGTAATCTGATCTATCGTTTTAACTTTCTCTTATAAACAAGTTCTTTGTTCACGCTCACCACACTTGATTAAATGTGTTTTAAAATTTAATTCTGTGCTTGTCCGTCTTTTAGAAAGAAACCTTTATTGTATCGCAATGTAAAATCAGTTTAAATGAGGAGAACAGCCATCGTTTAAGATTTTTTTGTTGTTGTTTTTTTTTACTTTGTCATGACATAAGGACACTGTAAAATGCGTTCAGTTTAATTATTATGGCAGTAGTGGACATGTTTTACTACTTTGGCTTATTTATAATGCACCGGCTAGCAAAATGAAACCACTATAGCACTTTTTGCACTGTATATATATATATGAACTGCTTTTGCTTCGTCCAGTACTCAAGACTGTTTTAATGTACTTACTTGTAATTGTATAGCTTCATTTTGTTACTACCAGTGCTGATGTATTTCATGATATTGTTTTTACGGTTAATATTTTTGTTTGTTTCTTTGTTTTTTGAAGTTGTTTCAGCAATAAGATATTATTAGCCAATAGGGCCATGAAATAAACAGCAACACACAAATGTATAGTTTGGCACTGGTTGGTGTAAGAGAAAAGTGTTATAACACTAAAACTGAAGTTTTAAAACTATTAAATTGTTTTAGTCAGTTAATCAATTCTTCTTTTGTCAAGCGATTTGTCCGAAGATATGCTGTAATACTATGAACGCATGTGGTAAATAAAGTTGTGATTGAGTCGCTGTTTGTGTGGTATGGAAGTGTGGTAGCGTTTATGATCTAAAAAGTAATTTGGCCTTTTAACCACTAGATGGCAACCAAGCAGCGCAAGGCAACTTCGAAATAGGGTGACAATAAACCCGAGTCTTAGCCTAGCAGGGAGCAATGTCTCTCACAAGAGGCATTAATCATCTATACAATACAGTGAAAAAAGAACTTATAAATAATTACAATAACTAAAGTTAAACAAAGGATTTTTAAATAATTCAAAAAAAGTTGTAACTTGCCCAAAAAAATGACGTTATACGCCGATAATGTGTCAGGAAGACTAGCCTGAGAAGGCAAATCCAGAGGCGAAATCATGTGATGCGCGCTCCAACGTGACGTCATCAACCCGGAAAACCAGTACGTGGCCTTTTCAGCTTGGACGTCACAGAATTGGGAGCCCCGAGTCATCACAAAATGGTAAAATTGCATTGATTTATTTTAGTTTGTGCTAGCACAACTCTGGTATTTTAATACTACGTTGTTCATATGGGCAGGAAACTTACATTTTTGTGAGAAGAGTAAAGACGTTGTTGTTTAAAACGCGCTTATAGCTCTTTACCGCTCAGGCTAGCAGTGCTACGTTAGCTTCCGTCCAACCTGCTCATGTAGTGTTCTGCTCGGGTTCTGCTCCAACCGACTGTTTTAATGGCATTTGTCGTTTAAAAAGGCATAAAACACACTGTGCTGCGATGTCGAAAAAAACACACCAATGTTCGTTTAACCGTTTAATCAATTCGTGTGTCCCTCTTTGGCTTCGCTGCAGGAACTGGAGGCAATGACCCGATACACCAGCCCGGTGAACCCGGCTGTGTTCCCCCACCTCACCGTCGTCCTGCTGGCCATCGGCATGTTCTTCACCGCCTGGTTCTTCGTGTATCCTCTCACAGCGTCAACGGCCGGTGCTGGTTTGCGATGAAACGCAGCGAACCCGTAACACAAATAGGTTGCAGAAGTTTCAGTTAGTGCATGATTGAAGTACGGACAATTAGGACAATATCGTCTTCAATGTTAGTCGTACAGACAGACAGATAGACTGATAGATAGACAGATTGATTGATAGATCGATAGATAGATGGACTATTGCAGCACCAAAAACAATGATAATTTAAAAAAACAACAACAACTTTATAGTAATTACGAGTAAAATCAGTCTGTATACAACAAACGAGAGAGACTCATCGTTTAATAGAAATCTTCGCTGATGTTGAAGCTTAAAATACCAGCTTGGGTTTCTTTTTTTTAATACAAAACTTTTCCCCCTAATAAACGTAGCTGCAGAATTAAGGGACACTTTTCTCCCTTCTGAGGAGTTCACTGACAGGATGTAGCCATAGATGGAATACACTGGGAACTTTAAGTCAGGTGTTGTCAATAGGGATGCAAATGATCTACCTATACTATCTATACTATACTATCTACAGGTGAATTGCTCTTTCCTGCCACTACACTGTTATAATATATAACTGCCCTTTTAAAAAAAAATGTTAAATTAATTGCGACTAATTTGATTTAATCGATTAAATTCTTAATCAACAATTAATCGATTAATTGTTCACATCCCTAGTTGTCAACGTCTGCATGGACGTTTAGTTCCAAATTGAAGGTGGCTGCTGCTTGAAGAATATTTGCATCCAATGAGCAAAGGCCTTTCATGAGCAGCAGGAGGTATGAAAAAAAAAAAAAAGACTTTTTTGAGTGAAGCCTTAATGTTTGATCAGCTACGAGGTGACGTCGACAAAATACACCAGGGACGTCTACAAAGAGCTGCTGATCTCCCTGGTGGCGTCGCTCTTCATGGGCTTCGGCGTGCTCTTCCTGCTACTCTGGGTCGGCATCTACGTATGAAGGTAGGTTTTCGTTTTTTTGGGTTTTTTAAAAAACTATTCTAAAGTCTGATTGTGTGTATGATCACAGACACTGGTGTCTGACAGCCTCCTCCTTTCTTTCCCTGCAGTTTCCAGTGACTGTATTAGGAGAACAACACATTCCAGTGGAACCAGCAACATCACACATCGCAGCAGAAACTGGATTTAATTGGACTGCACTGACCACAATCTTGGCTCATGGGGACGACAGTTGTGTTATCACTAGTAAAGGAGGATTTGTACAAGCCTTTTGTCTTGCTGTGTTATTGCTGCTCATATCTGAAGTAGTTTTACTGATTTGTTTATTTCTAACAGTAACTTGAAGAGTTGACCGTCTTTCAAAGATGGGTCTGAAAGTTCACTGCGACTTGACCTCAGGGTCGCTCCAGATTATACAATTATTACGACACCAAGGACTATTTATGGTGCGTTTGACTAGCGGCACCCTAACACCTCAATCCCTGATTAATCTTTGTGTTAAAAATAGACCTCTCTGTTTCACCTTGTCACCAGGGTAATACTGACTTCCCTACCAATGAAGGATTACACTGGGATTAGAGCGGGATTTAATAAGAAAGAGGAGAAAGAAAACATGTCTGGAGCAGGATTCAGTCGGCGAATTTGAACAGACATGAACATTGGCTTCTTACAAATCACATAAAACAGAGCAAACAAAAAAAAAGACCTTTTAAATAAGGCAAGTAAACAGACAGGTTTCTCTCTGTGTTGGAAATTACAAACCTTTCCAACACAGCACTTCAAAAAATGGAACATTTCCACAGTTTGTTTTTTTTAAAGAGCAACCTTTTCCTCTTCTGTAACGTTACCCTCCTGCCTGCAGCTGAAAGAGAATTACGAAGGCCGCGGAGATTAACAGACACAATCCTCATTAATACAATACTTTCCATGGCGTGGCTGGCTCACCCTCCACTCTAAACCATTTAAGTGGCTGCTCGCGTTGCCAGACTGCAAGAGACTCTTGTTTCACTCTACTGCACCTCTCTTTTTCCCCTAAAGTAATTCTAGTTGGTGTTTCATCTTTTCTTCAGGGACGCATCATTTACAGGAAAGTCTTGGTAGATACTGAAGTTTAAAAAAATACAAGTTTGGCCAAAAACTTGCTGTCGTTTCTTTTCTATTTTTAAAAAGTCTCACTTGACAAAGAATATTTAGGAAGGAAGAGACAGCTTCAAAAGCTAGATGTAAAACAGTCTGGAGCAGTTCGTCTAATCAGCCGATGCTGCAGAACGTCTCCTCTTGGCTGATGGCAGCCAACAAGGCAAGATTGTAGGATCGTCCTGAAGTGTGAGAATATTAAAATCTCACCGCGCAGGAGTTTACAAGTTTCCTGCTGCACTGAGAGAAAGAAAAAAGTCTGCCCAAAACACCCGTCGTTCGAAACCACCCATCGACGACTCTGTTCCATCCACACTGGCCACAGGTTGGCTTTGCTTCCGTGTCCTTTGGCATCCTCACTGTCGCGCTCTGGCGAAGGCCTCTCGCAGCCACAGCGAGTCCTCGTACAGCCGCGGGTCGCCCATGTACTCGGCCGTCCGCTTGTACAGGTAGTAGTACAGCACCGCCGCTGTGGAGTGACAAGGAGCGCAGGTCAAGGGCAGCGGGCAGTGAAGGAGAACGGAGAGACGAAACGGAACTCGGCCACTCACATGTTCTCTGGAAAACAAAGAGCGCCTGCAGACCGTCGGTCCAGACGAAGCTGTTGGAATCCAGCCACCTGAGGTTCTGGAGGAAGGAAGGAAGGAAGGAAGGAAGAAATGGCAGGGATGACGGCTGAGCTGTGCACTTCACTGAACTCTTTGATCGGCGTTCGCACGCACCATCACCCAGCAGTGGAAGATGATGCTGAGGGTCAGGTAGACGGCCGAGACCAGCAGCAGAGCCCGGAACCTCTGCAGCAGCACGGACACCAGGCCCACCTGGAACACGTAGGTGTTGAACATCATCAGCAGGATGATGATCACGTTGAAAAGGATGCCGATGTCCTGGATGCTGCAGGGACGGAGGAGGACGGTGGGAGGGGAAAGTACAGGGAAATATCTTTTAATTGAAAATGACAACAACAAAAAAACACTTCCTGCTGTTTGTTTGCTTGTGTCCAGACTGGTACAAGCCTCTGAATAATGACTCTTCCTGATAAACAGGTGCAGTAGCTGATATTTAAAGGACCAGTGTGTCAAATTCTGTAGCATCTGATGGCAAGAAAGCGCATTGCAAACCCTGTTAACGTCGACCTCTGCTCTCTGAATTTGGATTCTTTGGTTTCTTTGTTCAGATTGTTCCATAAGGTGATCCCTTTTACAGAAACACAACGTTCCATCAATTTCGTTGAGTGGCAATGTGAGCCTTCAACATGATTTGCAGGATACAACAATCCACAAGTTCTAGCAGCTGTGATGCAACAGTAAAATCACGCAACCACATTCCAGCTTTCCAGGTAGACCAGGGTTTAAACTACAAGTAAGATGTTGCAACTGCTTCACATCCCTGTTGATTTTGAAAGTTAAAAACCTGACTGGAACCCACAAGTTTCCAGAACTTGCTAGGTTCTGCGGACTTACATGAAGAGCACCAGCTGGATGACCGCTGCGGACCTCAGCAGCTCGCTGAAGGAGTTCACAAAGAGGTCAAAGGCCAGCAGCGTCAGCTGGATGAGCAGCACCAGTGAATAGTTCCCAGTCTGAAGCATCTTGCTACTGTTAAATCCGTCCAAAGTCGTGACGAGCACTAGATGATGGGACCAGTCTGGCCTGGGGGTTCACGACATAGCGCAGCAGCAGAGACACTGCAATAGAAGCTCCTCCGGTTTGTTTTCCTCTTTTGTGGCCCTCCCGCTCCACCAGCTCCTCACGCAGGTGCACGAGCACCCAGTCTGATGTCCTCAGAGCTGCTGCTGCTGCTGCTGCATTTCCTGCGGGAATGAACAAAAGCTGTGAAGCTCCAGACACGACTAAAGCATCGTCAGGCACGGTGGAAAAAAAAAAACCGCGGCTCGGTCACGGTGCAGCCTGCAGATGGGACCTCTGGGCGCCGAGCCGCCGCCGCCTCCTCCAACGTAGCAGTTCCATCGCTGGTTCTGCGCATCTAATCTAACCTGGCGCGAAGCCAGACGTTATAACGCGAAGGCTGCGGTTAATCTGAGGGGCAGCCGCGGAGAATTAGCGCCAATTGCTTTTTCTTAACAATCACTTATTTAAAGCTCATCTTACACGCGTGGGCGGTGTTTACTGAAACTTCGGGGAACTCCTCCCACCAATGACACTCTCCTCTCCTCGACAGGCACGTTTTGGTTTGTTTGTTTGTTCTGTTTTTTCCCTTTTTGTTGTGGTGGTCACGTAGCGGTGGAACTACGTAAAGGACGCCACGCAGCAGAAACATTTGAGTCAACTGAGTCAACTTACCAGATAACCGGTTCAGTCGAGTCGAGTGAAGCTAAAACGAAGCGATAAATCCATTGCGGTGAAGCGGTTTGTTTTGTTTTGTCTTTTTCGGGACCACGCACAGCTACACAATCTGTGTTTCCGCTGCTGCCTTCAAAGCGGCAACATGTATTTCCGTAAGATCCATGGTAACGACACATTTACCGTAATGGTGGTAATAAAGACTCCAAGAACTGCAGAGGAGAACAGAGGCTCCGGCTCATTGGGATAGACAGACAGACAGACAGATAGAAAGAGTTTTCACTTTTTTTTTGCATTTCATTGGGTTTTTGATGTTCTCCATGTTTCTGCCTTAATATAACTTGATTAGAAGTAATGTAATTTGTTTTTATTTATTTACCTACTTATTTTATTTTATTTACTCAGGGTTGCTAATGGGTGCTCAAATCACCCTTTTTTCTTTGACTCTGAAATGACTATTGTGAGATTTTCTCTGGGGCTATGGTATGTTGTGTTGTTAGTTGTTTGTGTATCTGTGTTGTAACTTGTTATATGTCTGAGCCCCCTCTTACAAGCTTAGTTAACTTCTCTGGGGTGACCCCGTTTCACATGTCCTTTGTATGTCTTTATATGTAATAAACTTGTTGATTGATTCATTCATTCGAGCATTTATTCATTCATTTGTATATTTGTAAGCAACTTCTGACAGCAAATTTTACTCTGTTTTAACCTACTTTGTAAATTGTCTTTGAGGACTTTTTAAAGCGCTCTACAAATAAAAAAAAAAATGCATCAGTGAAAAACATAATTTAAAAAAAAATTTTTTTTTAGCCTTTTAAAACTCAATAACAGGTCAGTGCATAACATTTTAGAAGTGCTATTCGCATTAAAGGCCGTTACGTCACCCGAAGTGACGAGTTCTGCGATGTGTGGCGTCTACACGAGACATTACGGTAATACTGGACATGACGCCGTTCTCGCTTCCATCTAGCGGCCGTTGTGGGCATCGCAACACAGATGACGTAGGAGGGGGAAAAAAAGAAAAAAAAAGTTGGTAGTGGGACACCTGTGTCCGGCGCGCGCACAGACGCGGTGTCGTCGAGGTCCCCGCGTGTGAAAACAGGGTCACGAGCGACGCGCGGCCACTACGAAGAAGGGGCGTTTGTTTTAGAAAACATCTGTTTGGCCGCGGCAGGTGAGCCACCGAGCAACAGGTGCGTTGTCTTCATTCATTATTATTAATGGGTTGTTGTCTTGTTCAGTAATGTCGATCGTGTTTGGATGTTGGTGGGCGCCAACCTGTTGTGAACTTCCTTGCTTCTCTCACCCCGTGACTGAACTGCAACTCTGTTGTTTTGTGTTTGTTTGTTGTGACTTTCCTTTCTCTTTCTCAATTATCTCTTTAATTTACTGTTGTGTCATCAGGGGGTCACGGTTGTAAATTAGCCCTCCTTGTCACACTTGGCTGCGGCCTGACGTTGACACAGCGGAGTTCCCGTTTAGTCCCTTTAACACTTTAAATGGCTCCATTATGTTGTAAAAGCCGGCCGTGTTTCTCCACCTGTGTGTTTCTCTGCTGCCGAATGTGGGAATTCGACACCGAGTAGTTGATGAGATGCGCGTTGAAAGGGTTAGTTGTCTTGTTTTATTTGAACTGTGGAGGAGCTGTTGCTTTCCTGGGAGTCTGGTTCTGGCACGTGTCAAATCCTTTTAAATATTATGTTTACACAAGGGTCTTGGCCCTGGGATTGAATATATAGCTCAAGGGTGGGCAAACTAAAGCTCGACGGTATTTAGCTCTTTATTGAAATGACTCTTAAAACACTGGGAAAAAAATGGATGAAACACAGCAATTTTACAAGTTGCTTGCTATGAATATCTTTTCTTCAAGTTCGGCGGGCCAGATTTAAAGGTTTATCGGGCACTTATGGCCAGTTAAGCCTGCTGTAATGAATGAAGTGGATGCACAATTGTCATTCTTAGAATGTTCCTTGCACCTTCACTGCTGACTCACTTTTATTTAAATAATATTCCAGTTTTTCTCACAACTTGTTACACTGTGTTTGACTCTTTGCAGACTCGGGTTCTTCCGAGCAGCACCTTCTGTCCTGTTTAAGTGCTTTCAATCTGCCATTGTGTCTTCCAGAAGTCGCCTTCAGATGAATGACCTACATTTTGTTTTTTTACCCTAAAGTAATATTTACCCTGTGAGTCCAGTGACTAAACGTCAAAACTGTGGTTTTCTTTAGATCAATTTGTGGGTCCTCCCACCTGCTGAGAGTAAACACACGCACAAACGCACACACGTGTTTCCACATGACTTTCCACTGTCCTGTTTTCTCTTCTGCACACATCCTGGTGCAAAGTCGTCAGCGCTCGCTGCGGTATCGACTCCGCCGTGTTTAAACTTCTCCCAGGATAAACAGCCGCGCCGCGTCACATGAGTCCAAAGCGACGTGCCATCAAACCAAATGCAGGAAGCGCTTACGTAACCTGTGTAGGATGAAGGCATGTTTCTGCACCAGCTGGACGTGATGTGTGAGGTCACAAGCTCCGTTTGCATGTCGTGTGAGGCGAACCGACCTGGGAGGTGCCATGACAAGTTTTATCTATTATTTTTTTTGACGCTTTCTGGAGCATTAAAGCAAATTCAGAGCGGTCAGAGCTAAACTACGACAGTTTTTTTGCTAATCTAAATCCTGGAGTTAATATAAACTGGTCATGTCCAGTGTCAGTTTGGTTGCAATGCAGAGAATATTTCACATCTTTTGGAAATAGAACTAGCTGCGTTTGTACAGTTTGAGTTCACATTTCTTGTGATCGCATGCTGACCAAAGTTGTTTCAGTCTTTAAACCCAAAACTTTGCTTTTTTTTTTTTTTCTTTTCAAATCAAATTTTATGCATTTATATTTTTTCTTATAGTTCTTTCCTTTTAACGCTGTCACACTGCATCACAATAATGTCTTTCAGATTTTTTGGTGGACGGCCTGTATCTAATGAAAGGTATAGAAATCATCAAAATATTGAGATCATTGCAGAACGTTGTATCATAAGGTTATAATCGACGTGCTGCTTCCGCTTTTTTAAAGTCTCGTCGTGATTCCCACTGGAAAATATATATATATATATATATATATATATATATATTTCAACTAATGACACAAAAAGAAATTGCCAAATTTAACGCTAAACCCAAACAGAGCCGCTAGCCGATAACCACGACTCATTCCGCCCGTCTCTGCCGTGCAGCGATGTCCCAGTGGCTGGACGACGGCCTGGTGCTGGAGGGCGAAGGCAGCGGCGAGGCCGTGCTGTTGAGCCCCCGGCAGCGGACCCTCCCGCCGGGGAGCCCCATGCCCAGCCGGGTCCGCAGCTCCCTGGCCTCACCCAGCGCCAGAGAGGGCGTGTCGGGGAGCCCGCAGGCCGAGACCATGGGGAAGGCCCGGGAGCTGTTTGTGCTCTGTGACAAAGAAGGCAAAGGTTTCATCACAAAGCGAGACATGCAGGTGAGCAGAAGAAAAACATGTTTTGCAGAACAATTGCAAAGAATTGAGTGTTGAGATGTGATGTTTTCTGCGGCCAGAGGCTACAGGGGGAGCTGCCGCTGTCCCCCGAGCAGCTGGAGGAAGTGTTTGAGAGTCTGGACCGGAAGAGCAACGGCTTCCTCACCCCTGCAGAGTTCAACACAGGCCTCGGTGAGCTGCACCCCACTGGGAGTCGCACTTCTACACCTCGGCCAGGTGGAGGCGGTTGTCTCAGTCTGCTCTCTGAAAGTGATTGGAGGAACCCTCCCGTCAAAGACGACCAATTAGGTCTTCTGCTGCTGTTACTCGATGCTTCCAGCTGGCGTGAGGGTTGTCGCCCCCTGCTGGTTCAGGCTGGTTCTTCAGCAGTTCTTCCAGAATCCATTGTTGTCCATCGTTGAATTTTCTGGAGATTTTATGACTTTTAGAACATTTTTAGAACGATTGAAAGTCCAGAATTTGAAAACACACAATAGAAACATTTGTTATGAATCGTGATTTTGGTCGTAGGCGTTTATTTTTGTGGTCTGTGGGAAAAGTGCATTTTTTAGCAGGAGGGAGTTTTGCTGCAGTACCTCGAGAGGCCACTAGTTATAAAAAATTGTTCCACCTTATTGGTTGTCACAATTCGTCCATGCTGCTACCCTATTTCCTCCTTCTCGTTTTTTCCTCTGCGGCTGTTAAAGTGATCTTGCGAAAGTCGTTTCCTGCTTTTGTAGCAGCTATTTAAACATAAAAACAACCTTCTGAAAATATTTCCTAATGACTTGGAGCAAAATCTCTTCGGTGTAGCTGCCGTGCGAGGTCACAGAAACCCGAGTGCCTGGTTTTCTCTGTGTGGCTGTGCTGCAGGTGAGCTGGTGGGGCCGGACGAGGCCACGGAACTGGATGGAGTTGGAGGGGAGACCAGGGCCGGAGCCAACGAGACCCAGGACCCTGCTACACTGAAGCTGATCGACGTCCTGACGGAGCTGGGAGCTGACAAAGTCTTCAAAGAGTGAGATGGTTCAGACGCTACCCCCTGCTGTTCACTGCCAGTATTAGAATCCAGGCTCTGCACTCAAGGCCGCGGTCACGCGAACATAAACACCACATCTTGAGATAAATGTGTTGACTAAGAAGACCAGTGGAGACCAGTTTCTCCTGCGTAGTGGCTTCAGGTGGTTTCGAGTTTCATTTTGTTTCGAATGGCAGCTTTGCCGGTGATGTCACTGCCCAGCTAGCAAGCTATTAGCGCCTCAGAGTGAAACCAAACTCCCGCCAAAACCAGTCGGTGCTGTAAGAGGGGAAACTCGTCGCCTACAGCGCCTCACTTTTGTTTTTTCCTCAAAAACCATCCAGTCCCAGTCAGTCTGATCACCATAGCGACAGCTGGGGTTGCAGCAGCTTCTGGCACTTCTTCTTTGTCCTATTTAACAGGTGGCTAGCGGCGCTTGTTTTGTTCTTTTGGTCACAGCTGATTGGAAGCTGGGTCGTCGCGGAATTCGCCGTAATCCCAAGATAAACTTTAGGTTTAAGTTTAAAGAAGCATTTAGTCTAAGCTTGGAAAGATTGACATGCAAGACTTGAGAGGCAGAATCTTGGAAACTCGCAAAGCAAAGATTTGTTTCCGTACAGATGAGTAAACTTGAGTCCAAAACCTCGAGCTAAAGCATCTTCCTGTCAATCTCACTTTGTTAATTTCATGATAAAAAAGGGTTATTTTTTGTCTTTTGTTCCTCTTTTCCTTCAATGTGGTGTTGTCTTGTTGTTTGTCAGTGAGGAGCGATTCTGCTCTCTGTGGCACGACCTGCAGAAAGACAAACCAGAGCTTCTGGGGATCCTGGAGGGCGTCCTGGTGAACGCAGTGTCCCACCTGCAGGACTCCACCAGGGAGAGGGACAGTCTGGAGCAGGCGCTACGCAGGTATCGTTGGCTGAAAGTGAAAAACTCTGTGAAATTTACCTCAGATGCTACACTTTGTACTTTGCTTTGGTTCCTCTTTTTTTTTTTTTTTTTAAAGACGGGAGAACGAGCACGATCAATTCGTTCGCTCCATATATGAAGAAATGGACAGCCAAATCCGAGAGGAGAGGGACAAGCGGCAGAGCCAGGTACAGACGAGTGACCTTTTACCTCGGATGCTACTGAGAACGACGGTATTGACGGTCTGCTCACTCGTGGTTTAAATCAAGGAAAGTGTCCGGCAGAAGCAGATCGGGAAACTGGAGGAGAAGCTGAAGATGCGGGAGCAAGAGCTGGAGAGCACGCTGAGCAGACAGAGAGAGGTGAGCGTCTCGGCGTCAAAGCGTCAAACAAACTGTCAATTGTCAAGTAGACCAAGAACGGAGCCGTGCGGAAACGCCTCATCCAGGGAAAAACAATAAAAGAAAAACCTATGTGCTTGCCGTTTGGTCTGAAAGCTGGACTCCAGGGTCCAGCAGGTGAGCAGCGAGCAGGCCGACGTCCGGCTGCAGAACCAGCAGCTGCGCAGCCTCAACACGCAGCTGCAGCAGCAGCTGGAGGGCGGCAGGGAGCAGCTGCAGGCTACCCTGGCTCAGCTCCGGCTGCTGGAGCACAACGCTGCCCAGGAGCAGGACGCCAGGCAGAGGTGAGGCACCAGGGGCCCAGAACTGAGGGCTGGATTATTGTTTTGTTTTTTTTTATTGGAGTTGTGAGGGTTTGATTCTTGGGATTCTTCTGGAGGCATCATAAAATGTGACACCGTCAAACTCCACCTTTGATTGGCTGTGATGCAGAAACGTGTTGAGGGTGTCGAGGAACATCCAGAAGGAGAAGCAGAGTCTTGTGAGACAGCTGGACCTGCTCAGGTAACTAGTCCTCCTGTCTGTCGTCACTGTTGTTGCTGCTTTGTGTGTGTGTGTGTGTGTGTAAGTGTGTGTGTGTGTTCCGACTCCAACTGATTCAAAATTCAGTTTTGTTTTTTATAGAAATATAGCAAGCACAAAAAAGTTGAAAAAATAATAAGATATTGAATATGAGATATAAGACACCTCTATAATTGCAGAATGAAATGAAATAACGCAATAGTAATTTAATCAATTAATACAAATCAATAACTGCTTGAACTTGGGCCCCGCTGCGATGATGATGATGGTTGATGGTGAGGATGATGATGATGATGGTGGTGATGGTGGTGATGATGATGATGATGATGATGATGGTGATGGTGATGGTGGTGATGAAACGGCTCTTCCGTCTCGGCGGCAGGGAAATGAACCGGCGTCTGCGGGACGAGAAGGACGCCCAGCAGTCCCAGCGGAGGGTTAGTCACTCCCGACACTCTGTCCTCCCGTCTCTCCCGCTAAACTATTACCTCAGCGAGGAGCTTTGCGCGCCGTGGACGCAGAAGATCTTCCCGACCTAGGCTCCGGCCCCCCTCCGCCGCCGCCGGGCCGCCACGGTTCCTTCCATCCGCTGGACAATCATTGTTGACTGTGTTGGGAGGCGGCTGTTAATGTTTGGCTCTCGGTTGACGGATTATTCAGGCCATGTCAGCGATGTTGTGTCTTCATGAAGGAAGAGAAAAAAAAGTACTGTGTTCCTCGAGGAAAGGTTGTGTTTATAATTGTTGATAATTACTGTATATAGCTTTATTTATGCCCTCCGTCAGCTTCGACAATTATAATAAAGCCCTTTGTTACAATTTGTTGGAGTGATGATGTTTGAGCGCACTACTAATCTTTACAAATCGATATTCAATCTATTAGATGTCATCTGTCGGAACCTCTCTTGTGTTTATTGGAATTGACATGGATTTGTTTAAAAAAAATAGTTCTGCTGCATTTCTTTAGACTCTATTGACACACACTGAAATTATTAATAGCCTTTATGCTCAAGATTATGCTCATTATTGTTTGGCAGTTTTTTTTTTTTTTAAATCTCAACCTTCCGTCCGCATGAACACATTTTCTATTTGGTAGTTGGAAAAAAAGTTTGCACTCCCCTAAAATTTAACTCAAGTATTGTCATTATTAAATATTTGCATCAGAATTTGATTGTGTTTCAAAAGTTTTGGCTGCATCAGTCGCACAAAAAAAATTGAAATTATTTGTTGTTTATTGTGAAGATGAAACAAAAGAGAGAACAAATTTCCTGTAGTTTTTGGATGTGTTGCAAAAGGACGGCCATGTGGGTGAATGTCGGTAGCTGCACCCAAATAAACTGATAAACTGATTCTTGGCGCAATACAGCACACCACAATAGCACCAGATGTCCAAAAACGTTTTTCCACCGCTGTATTTCCAAAGCTTCAATCCTTAACGCTCCTCATGTTTCCTGCCTCGCTCTCCTGCACACACCTTTTTTTTAGACTCCAAAGTTCCCAGCTCCTCTGCTGAAGAAAGGGTCAGTCGTAGGTCACTACTTTCTGCAGGACAAGCCAGTCAAAAGGTCGGTATGACTTCCTGGTGTCGACACCAGTCCGCTGCTGTGTTTGCAAACGGGGAGCAGCACAACTAAAGGTGTGTGTGTGTGTGTGTGTGTGTGTGTGTGTGTGTGTGTGTGTGTGTGTGTGTGTGTGTGTGTGTGTGTGTGTGTGTGTGTGTGTGTGTGTGTGTGTGTGGGTTCTGAAGACAGCTGAACTCAGCCGATGAGTGTGAACCGGACAGCGAGGTGACAAGCGCCTCCAAGAGACGGCAGCCGTCAGGTAGCGACGGGTGTGACAGTGTTGAGCAGGTGCAAGCGCAGGTAAATTGGGGGCTGCGCCGGAAAACCAGGCTTCCTCCGTCTGCATCTTCACACATATCTGTTATTCATGGTCATTCACTCATTCCCATAAGGACATTAACCGTAACCAAGGGCAGTTACAATAACCTGCTTACTTTCTTGTTACATTTGCTCTGCATACTGTGAATCTGCCGTTGCCCTGTAGCATCTTTTGTTAATATTTTTAGTTATATGTCTTGTCTATTTTATCTATTTTTATGTAGTCTTAGTTTATTTTTATTTTATTGTATTTTATTTTAGTTCAGTTTATTTTAGTTTATTTTGTCTATCTGTCTGTCTATCTGTCTGTCTGTCGCAACAACAACATGTGACATTACGTTCTGGTGCCTCTGCCTTTTTTTGGTTCCAGAGCACCACTGTCAGCAGTCAGCGGCTGTTCAAGGTGATGTTCCTGGGGAACTCCGGAGTGGGTAAGACCTCCTTCATCCAGCACTACTGCACCGGACGCTCAAACAGCAAAATAAGCGCCACTGTCGGTAAGACTTTTCCCTTCGTATTACAATCACTCATCAGTGTTTTCTACCGATCAACAGCACAGTGAACTCACACATGCTTCCATCATGGATGATCAGCCCCACATGATGTCACAAAGGGGACTTATAGTCCCTCTCTGCCCTGTTTTTTTGGCCCTATCCCAACTGTCAAAAGGTCCAACTGATTATCAGTTTGAGCAGGAGGCTGCAAACAGAGGGCTAAATATACTACATGTAGAGATAATTAATGATGCAAGGGTGCTACACTGGAGTCTGTGCTGAAAAAAAAAAAATCTAAAAATGTGTGGAATAGGGGACCATTAAAGGAACACCTCCATGTTTCCCGACTATTTGCTTTGCGTTGAAATAACAATTAAACGCAATGTTTTTACAATAGGTAAGGAAAAACAATTATGACTACAGAAGTTCAGATAGGTGGACAGGTCCAGCAAGGCATTTGTTTTAGCAGGAGGCTGTAAACACAGGGCTAATGGATGATGATGTTCTGTCTGAGTTAAGCATGCTGACTGGTGCAAAACCTTGTATTTCCCACAGCCATTGATTTCCAGATGAAGACTATAAGCTTGGGCTCCACCACTGCCACCCTTCAGCTGTGGGACACAGCAGGACAGGAGAGGTCTGACCTTTCTGTCATCATGTCATCTCTTTTTTTTTAATAATTTTTCATGTTTTCAGAACTTTCTTGGTCTCTGTTTTCCGCCCGTCAGGTTCCGCAGCATCACGGAGCAGTACTACCGCAAGGCCGACGGCATCCTGGCCATGTACGACCTCACCGACGTCTCCTCCTTCACCGCCGTCAGAGGCTGGATGGACTCGGTGAAGGTGAGCCGCGCCATGCAAAACGCTCTGTCTCATTTTGAATACGCACTGGGGATAAATGAGCAACAACCCGGCGTTGTGTAACGTCCACGGTTTACTCCTGTGTGTGCGTGTGTGTGGCTCCTCCCTCCAGGACAAGGCTGGTGACGGCGTGGTGCTGATGCTGCTGGCCAACAAGCTGGACCAGGCCGACGGTGGAAGGGCGGTGACGGCGCTGCAGGGGCAGAAGCTCGCTGAGGTGAAGCTGCTTTGAGTATTCAAATCAAACAAACAAACCAAACCGAGCGGCCAATCAAATCTCTGCAGCTCAAATCCAGCTGACCGCCCGCCCGGCCGTTTGTTCCTGCAGCAACACCAGGCGCTGTTCTTCGAGTGCAGCGCCCAAAGCGGAAGCAACCTGGAGGAGTTGATGACGGAGATGGCCAGGTAGGGCGGCCTCTTGACTTGCACTCACCTCAAGAGCGTGCACATGCTTCAGTGCAGCGGAGGGGGAAGACGGAGGCAAATTCATCAAGCTGTTTAGTGGCTGAAATGTGTGTATCATAATGTAGGCTGCTGGGTCGTGGAAATAATAATAATAATAATAATAATAATAATAATAATAATAATAATAATGATGATGATGATAATAATAATACATGTATACATATATACATATATATATATATATATATATATATATATATATATATATATATATATATATATATATATATATATATATATATATATATATATATATATATATATATATATATTTATGCTTTAACTATGCTTTGTAACATATACATATATATATATGTGTGTGTGTGTGTGTGTGTATAGATATATTAATATAAATATATATGTATATATGTATATATATATAAAAATATATATATATAAAAAATAAATGAAAAGTCAATGGATATGAATTCGTACAGATCCAATTTGAAAAACCACCAATCTGAAGCATTTTTCTTTTTCTGGCTAATTGAAAATGACTAGGACCAATCAGAGTCCTCGGAGGAGAAAGAGGCTTAGGGTCATTATGAGGGAAAACAGGAAGTTACTTCGAGCTTGTAAACGACAGCTATGTAGGCGTGTAGGCCTCAGACTGATGATCAAACCTGGAAGAACTTTTCCTCGTTAGATGAGCGAGGAACTGAAGGCACTGAAGGGTTCTTCTCACTCTCTGTTCCAGGATGTTGGTGTCTCAGCATGACCGCCAGTGTGAGGACGTCCTTACACTGACCAACAACACCGAGAGGCGACGCTGCTGCACATGAATGGAGGAGAACCGATGGAGAGCATCCTGAAGCTCCGTCTGCATCAGAAACACTCCCACAATCCCGCACTCTATTGTAGCATATTTTTGTAATCCAAACAATAAATACATCAATGCTGGGTTGTTTTTATTTAAAACTTTGCTTCGACCAGCCAAAGGAGTCCTTTTTTTAAAGGTCCCAGGCTCCACTTCTGCAGTTCCAGATTTGTGTTTTCCGTCAGACTCAATCAAACTGGTATTTAGTAGTATTTAGCCCTCTGTTTACAGCCACCTGCTACACCTGATGCTGCACTGGACCTTTAAGGTGTTTGGAAGGGGAACAAAAACAAGGTAGGCTCAGAGGGGCGGAGCCTAAACATCTGGCTGGGGGTGTGGTCACCAAACCTGATGTCCTTTGTGACATCACAGAGGGCAAATCTTCGTGAAAAGTGTAGAAAGGCAAAAAGACATAGGAAACATCCAAAAGTATTATTATTGTTATTATTATTATTATTATTATCTGGGACTTCATACAAGCTGCTCTTGCCGGTAAACAACCAGCAGGGGGCAGCACCGGTCTCCCCAGGGCTCCTGGAGCTGCGTGTCTTGCCAGAAGAGGGCAGAGCTTTTGGGGAAGTCAGACTCTGGAGGGTCTCTGGATCCGTCCAGCAGTCGCGGCAGAGTGTGTGTGTGTGTGTGTCCACCGGGCGACCCAGCGGGAAGACGTCACCCCGACAGTCCACATCCTCCAGGGCCCGGCGTCAGGTAGGAGCGTTTCAACTCTGGGCAGAAAGGGAGAGCAATGTTTCCATGACACAGTCAGTTAAAAATAACTCTTGGTGTCGACCTTTTGGTGAAGGGGGGTGGGAGGTTTGTTTGCGGGACAATATGGTGTGTTCACACACTGACTGTTTTGTCTAATAGAAGGGAAATGAATCATATTTCTGATTGAGTAGTGGATTGTTTTTTTTCCTGACTTTTTTTGTATTCTCTTTTTAAAAAGAGAGATTTTTAAAGTCTCCCATGATGCTTCAAAGCAAAGCCAGGATCTGAACAGACGCTGACCAGTTGATAAAGGGAAGTTGACAGTTTATTTGTGGAGTGTGGGCACGGCGGGGTTGAGTTACGGGGGACGCATATATCTGTCGGCCGGACGCCATGTGACACACGTTGAGTATGTTTTCCCCACAACATATTTGATTTGACCTTTGGTGACCTTTCCCCCCGCTGCTCCCTTGTCTCCGAGCGACACCGGATTAAGAGCCCAGAGCTTCTTCTGTTTGTTGTCGTTCTGGCGTGGAGGATTTAAAACCTCCTGAGTGAGAGACGAGTGAAGCGGCGCCACGAAGCCCCTCGGACTGAAGGTTCAGGTTCCTCCCTCGGCACCTCCACCGCCTCGTCTCAATCAGATGCCGCTGTCTGACGCGTCGGCTCGACGGCTGACATGCGACCCTAAATAACGCCGTGTGATGAAATCCTCCGCTTTCTCTGAATTCAGCTCATCCGCTCCACTGTGAATTATTATGAGTTTTTTTTGTCTGTCTTTGTTTTAAAGGTCACATGTTTTACCCATTTTCAAATCTTTTTATTTCTTCCTGGGCAGCTGCCTCTCATGACGTAATGCAAAGAATTATCAAAAAGAAATTAAAAGAACTCTGCCTGCAGTGCAATTAGCCCTCTGTTTACAGCCTCCTGCTAAAACCGATGTCTTGTTGGATCTTCCGCATGTTTGGAAACAGACAAAACTGAGGCGGATGGAGGCAACGGGGGGGACTGGGGATATGGTCGCAAGCATTTCGGTATCAATGCCCCTTTGTGATGTCACAGAGGGCAGACACCAGAACCACACTTTTTTTTTGTGAGACAGTATTGCTATATAATGGTATATATTTGTTGTTGTTTTTATTTCAGGATGGAGTCTCAGGCTGGAAAAAACCCAACCTGTGGCACCATCTGCCTGAAATACCTGCTGCTTCTGTTTAACGTCCTGTTTTGGGTAAGTTTATGATGAAGATGATTGATTTGTACTGATTTCAGTCATGTGCTTTCCTCTTGTAGTCGGGAATTACCGGCACTGGAAATATAGTTATGTATATATTTATATATATATAGTTATTAAACGAGAATAAAAACACTTTATTTTGATTGTTCTACTGTATATTTAAATTACAACCTCTCGCAAACTCTTCCAAAGATGTCCTCAATGTCTGAAATATAGTGAAATATTCTTTTTAAATTAATTTCCAAAATTAAATTAAATTTACACCTTCAGTTCTGCATCTGGAACTGGATGAAAACACGGGACTCTCTGTACTCACAGGTCAAGCAGGGCTTTATAAAAGGACTTGCAGACAGGCACAGAGACAACAGAGTTCCAGGAGTTCAAGGTTTTTGAGTGGTGTCGTCTCCTCAGCTGGCAGGCGGAGCCGTGCTGGCGGTGGGAGTGTGGACGTTGGTGGAGAAGAGCGACTACATCAGCCTGCTCAACTCCAACCTGTACTCGGCCTCCGCCTACATCCTGATTGCAGCCGGGGTCATCGTGATCGTGACCGGGGTGGTGGGCTGCTGCGCCGTGCTGAGGGAGACCAAGAGTCTTCTGATTGTGGTGAGAGCAACGAGGGCTTTGGGGTTTTTTTTTTCCTTGTTACTGGTGTTGATTCAATGCTAAGTAAATGCAAGGCAGGAATTGCTGATACTGGTACTTTTTAACTGAGGTGGATGTGTCATCAAATATCTAGTTGTTCTTTTTCAATTCCATCCCTGTGTGTTATTAATTAAGCAAGAACAAAAGCAATGCTTTTCGGTAAATAGATGTATAATATATATTTTTACAAATTTTTTCTTCTTGAAATTTACGATTTTTACAACCACTGAGTTGACATCAATATTGTATTTCAAGTTGTGGCAAGCCCCATTGTAGTTTAAATATCATAATCAGTAAATACAACTACAATATTAAGATGCAAATTTAAAATGTAGTGTGGATTTTAATGGTGTTGATCGATTCCAATACCAACATTGGTATATGCGTTATTGATATATGGATCTGCTCTCAATCAGATGAATATGTGAGGAAGTCCTAAACCTGCCGTCTTCACTGCCAGGTTTTGTCTTCGGTGCAACTCGTGGTGTCAGACTGTCCGTTATGACCTGGAGAATGTGTCCCCTGCCCCTCAGCCCCAACCCCAACTCTCCTACCCCTCCAGCAGTGGTTTAATATATAGAGGGCAGGTCATGCTGGAGGAATGACTGGCATCAGGCCGAGGTGTCAGACAGGCAGACGCGCTAACAGGAAGTGACACAGAAGCCAGAACTGCCCTGCAGCAACGTCTTTATCTCTGTTTTTTTCCATATTTGGCTTTTTTGTCGCGGCCGAACGGCTGATTTCCTGCAGGTTCTTCACAGAGAGGAGCTTTTTATTCAGTGCAACCGGTTTATTCCCGCTCTCCCCTGCAGTATCTGTGTCTGCTGCTGTGTGTTTTCCTGCTGGAGATCATCGCCGGCGTCCTGGCCTACATCACCTACCAGGAGGTAAAGAAGCGTCGCGTTCACTTGAGATGTGATGTGACCGAACTCTGGCTCGTATTAGCCAGAGTTCAGCCCACTCTGCCAACAGAAGCCCTTATTTTCTTTCACAATGTGCCATTCCATTCCTTTCTCCTTGGCGTCTATTTAAACTCCTTTTTTACCAAAAATGCACTTGTGGGGTCTCTGTGCTGTCAAACATTCTGTGCCTTTTCTTAACCTGACCTGTTTTCCACCTCTCTGTCTTTCTCCCGTTTCTTCCTGTAGTGTTTCCCTTTCTGCTACCAGGTAATCGACAGCCACCTGTTGACCAGCTCTAAATGCAAAACTGCGATTTTTGTTTCATGCTTTATATTTTTTCTGTCATTTAAAGTCGTGCAAAATGAATGAATGAATAAATAAATAGATAAATAAATAAAATGTTGAAAATTTAAAGATCTAAAGAATGTCTGCGAGGAACAGGCAGTGATCTGCGTGCATGTGTTTTGAATCTTTTTTGTATTGTGCTGCCCGGGTACAGTGGAATGTTGGAGGGGAGAGAGAAAATATTTGACCAGGAGCTGCTTTTATTGACGGGAGGAGACTGTGGCAGGTTTCTTCCTCCCACCGTCTCTCAAGTGCTTTCTCTGTCTCCCAGCTGGATGAGGAGCTGAAGCAGAACCTGCAGGCGACCATGCAGCAGAAATACCAGCAGCCAGGGGAGGAGAGCGTTACGCGGGCCGTGGATAAACTCCAGCAAGAGGTCTGCAATTGAATCGCAAATTAAGTACTGGCAAAAATAATAGTGGTGCAGCAGCACAGTACATTTTTGTTCTGTTGGATCTCAGGACGATTTATTGTATCAATAGTATGAAAACAAATGCATAACATACTGATTGATTAATATAAATGTTGATTTTTAGAATAATTACGGTAGTTCTACAAAGGAAGAATCCAATATAGAAATGTAAGACATTTATTGGCAAGACAACAAGGGGAAAAATAGAAAACAACAGTAAACACAGCTGACTTTACATGAACAAAAAAACATCCAAGAAGAATGAAAAAGAATGCAAACAGCAGCAAAAACTGTAAAGTTTTGATCCTTTCTAAATGTGTGATTGTCGTGCATGTCTCTTTCTCATTCCTGAACACAGTTTAAGTGTTGCGGGAGCCACAACTACACGGACTGGACTGAGAACGTGTGGCTTGAGCAGAACCAGCTGCTCGTCCCAGACAGCTGCTGTAAAACTCGCACTGACCTGTGCGGGGCCAGGGACCATCCATCCAACATCTACAAGCTGGAGGTAGGAAGACCGCGACACGTCGGGTGAGAAGTGAGAAAGATCATCGACACGGAGGCTGATCTTAGATTCTGTCCTGTGATTGCACGCTCCCAGGGAGGTTGCATCATGAAATTAGAGGAATTCATCCTGAGTCAGCTGTACATCCTCGGCGCAGTCGGGATCGGGGTCGCATGTCTGCAGGTAATTAAAAAAAAAAAATTCAATTTGCCTCAGCTGAGCTAAATTACATTTCTTGTACCGATACAACAAATATAAATATTGGACAATGTCATTTTCAAATGCTGTGCAGAACTAAATGTGCAACTTTAATTTTCTTTCAGCTCCTGGGGATGATGTTTACCTGCTGCCTTTATCACAACTTGGAAGAAGATCCATACTGAGCTTTTTTTTTTGTTGTCTATAATATGAGACAACTGATTTTTAGCTATTTTACTCGCTAGTTCATTTTATTGGCCCAGTTATGTACTTTGATATGAAGCTGAATTTGTATATTCGGATCACAAGGTCATAAAAAATACAGGTGGATGCCGCTGCTGGGCAGTGCTGTTTATAATCTGCAAAATGCTACTGCATGTTTTTGGGTTTTTTTTTTTTTTTTTTTAAAAACACGTTTAAAATGAATGTACTACGCACTTAAAGTTATAGTAAAACACCAGTCATTATTAAAACTGTACGACTAAACTCTTACTTTGACATGTGGGATAGCGCTGTCAGCTGACTGGACTTCCTCCCACTTAATTTCTGTTTCCGGTTATTCACTCGCTTCAAATCACGATAGTAATTCATTGTATGTTTGACTCGATGTATAGAATGTCCTTACGAAAATAAACGACCTAAGACGATTGACTATTTACATTTTGACGTGTCAACTTTTATTTCGAAGCCCTTCTAGCGGATGTTGTTGTCAGCTGACCGCAGTTCTTCTTCCTGGTGCGACGCCTTTTCCTGTGTGTATAATTTTTTTTTGGTGATTTCTGCAACTCTTCTCGTCTCCCGCGTTTCCAGCAGGCTTTGATTTCCAGCTGCGGCGGCGGAAACGCGTATATAAATGAAATGTCCGCGAAACCGACGTGTCTGATTGTGGCGAGCGCTTCTCCGCAAGGTTTGTCCGTTAGCTTCACTTTCCTCCACAGAGTTGGGACAGAAAGGGGAACTCACATCGCCTGGCCCTGTGGCAGAGATGTGGTAGTCAGTGCTGTCAGTGCTGTCAGTGCACCGCTGTCTTCGTACATGTTTAGCTAGTACGAGTTAAAGATAACCTACGTCAGCAGCTAGCGAGCAAGTTAGCCAACCGACGTGTTTGCACTAAAAGTTCCCTCACTTGTGTCACCACGTTTTCACCTGTGTTCCTTTCCCGCAGGCGTGTCTGCCAAGTCCTTCCATCAGTCCTTCAGCCTCTGTAGCTCCGTGTTTAATCTACAGACAGCCACGCCGGGGGTGAGAACAAAATCATTCAAATCAACAAATGAATGAATCAACCATGTTACGCTGTTAGTATCCAGTATTAACGCCTCCTATATTATCACACTGCAGCATTAAGGTCTATAGGGCTTGAGTATATGTAAATATTACCCTTTAAAGGGGGGAGCGGGGTATATTATTTGTAGAGGTAAAATAATCATGTGGTCCAAAATAATAACATTCAATATGTTAGTTGTGTTAGCCCTGCAACCAGTGGAATAGACTAGTGAGGAAACAGTGAGTGTGACTAGGATGTGAAAATGTATGAAGTAATATAAACAATCACTGTCCTGTTGTTTGATTTTTGTGCAATTTCATCTAATTGTCAACATAGATCATGTAACATTGCTGATGATCTCAGGTGCAGGCTAAGATCCAAAGCTAAAAGTGTCAATTTTAGAGAATTGAAAATAGAAAAATTAGAGACTTAAATTGCACCTTTTTTGTACCTGGTCTGAAACTTGTACCTAGTAGAGAGAATAGCAGAGTGCTGCTTCAGGTCAGAGAAGTCAGTGACGACATTCACATGCACAGTTTATTTGAATCATGCTCAAAATTTGTTTTTCGCGTCTAATGGGACTTCTGTCTTTGATTGTTTTCTTTGATTTACCAGGGGAAGCCAATAGACTTTACTGGCGTGGACGACAGCACCGCCAGATGGGTGCAGGACTTCAACGTGAAACCTTACGCCACACCGGCCAAACTTGAGTCAATAGATGGTGACCTTTGCTGAACCGACGCACGGCTGTGTTTGTGCTGCTGCTGCTTCTCCTGGTTTTTAATCCGCTCTGTTTGTGTCGCGCTGACCTTTTTTGCAGGCGCTCGCTACCAGGTGCTGCTCATACCAGACTGCCCCGGAGCGCTCAACGACCTGGCACACAGCGGCTCGCTGCACCGCATCCTCACGCACTTCACGTCCCAGCAGAGTGAGTTTCACACCCGGCGTTTGGCTGATATTTAAAAAAAAAAAAAATAGAAACACAGTGGTTCTAGTGCTGCGCGTCTGTGTGCAGAGCCAGTTTGTGCAGTCGGGCAGGGAGTCTCGGCTCTGTGCAGCGCCACCGAGGGGCAGACGTGGATCTTCGGCGGTTACAGCTTAACAGGGGTGAGTTGGTGTCACGCAATGACGAGACGCCTCGACGCAACCGGGACCCGACGGGACGTTCGCTGACTGCTTGCTTGTTTTTTTTGGCTTGTTGTCCGTTGGCAGCCGTCAGTGTTTGAACTGGTGCGGAGGCCCGACTTTGCCAACCTGCCTCTGGTCGTAGAGGATTTTGTCAAAGACTACGGCGGCTCGTACACAGGTGACATAAGCAGGCCGCACTAAAACAGTAATTAGCCAAATGCCTTAACATCTTGATTGCACCCAACACCGCTCCCTTTGATTATTTTTTGTTTTTGTTTTTTGTTCCGCAGCCAGTAAAGAAGATGCGGTGCACGTGGTCGTGGACCGACACCTGGTCACCGGGCAGAACATGCAGTCCACCTCGCTCGCTGTAAATAACCTCATTCTTCTCTGTAACGCAAAATGAAAACATAGACAAATAGCAAATAAAAATAAAGAGAAAACAACCACGACAGGGACTTTAAATTGTAGTGCTTGGTTGGTCCACATTTACTGTATGTCCATGAACACATCGTACAAACGTCTCCGAGGAGACGTGCTGGAAGATCAACACTGTACGGTAAGAGCTAGTACATGTCCACGATGTTGTGTTATAGTTGAAATTACAAACAATCACATGTCTCAGTCTGCAGCCAGACAAGAGTGGAAGGAAGGCTGCGTTCAAGAGCAGAGCAGTTGTTTTTTGTTTTTTTGCAATCAAAGAGAAGCTGCAGGCGTTCTGAAGGCATCACACTCGTTTAAAAGGAACAAAAGAAAACCATTTTTTTGAAAGTGGATACATGCACCTGGTCATGCACCATCTGTTGAATGAAATGTGATACTGTTACTTTATTAGAGAAAAAAACGAAACACAGCACAGAGTTAGCTTGTGTCTGCCTGACTTGGAACAAACAGTGATTTTCACCTTTGTCACAAGTTGATTATTATCAGATTCTGTTACTTAAAAAAACAAAGAACCAAGAAATACCTGTATACAGTTTAGGATTTTTTTTTATGCACCACATTCCTCAAAAAAGAAAACAACAAACATGCTGATGGTTTCACAGTTTTGTTTTTTTTGTCGCGCTGCTAAGTTCGGCTCTTCATAGGAGGTCGTAGAAATAGTCCAGCCCTTGTCCTAATTCCCACAGGGAAATTCCCGTTCCCAGCTCGGCGGCCAGAGAGATCCTCAGGTGAAGAGACTGTGAAAACATTAGAACATTACTTTTTAACAGGTAGGGGTGGGGGGTGCAGTTTCAAAATATTTCCTAGTAGTGTGGAGCCGTACTCACCTTCAGCGACGGATAGTAAACCACGTGTTTGACGCCGTTGCTCCTGCAAAAGAACACAGCGTCCTGTTACAATGCACTACTGGAATTTTATCTGTTACTGTAACTTGTTACTTTTTGGTGTGTGTGTGAGACTCGGCACCTCTTGTAGGTGAAGTAATGCTCTCCGGAGTACTCGTCCCACTGGTGCTTCGGCCGGTGTTCACGCAAAATCTCGATGTATCTGCAGGAAAATCGGTACAACGTTGAGTCCGACTAAATCACAGAGGGTCAAAAGTCTGACACTGCTATCAGCTGTGATTTTAAATCCTGATTTCATTGTTTTTAAATAATAATTAATAATTAGTTTTTTAACAAGGTCATTTCTGGAGGTTACTGGCATGTTTCTATGTTTGGACTGTGTGACCTCTCCAGCGCCTTTCGAAAGTGGTAAAAAAAAAAAAAACATAAGCACTGTTCCTGCCGTGGCCACTAGGGGGTGCCTGACCTCGCTCCCAGAATGGGCTCCGGTCCCTGGTTGGTGAAATCCAGGCCGTACAGATTGAGTCCGAGCAGGATCTTGTGCCGCCACTGAGCTCCTGGAGCCAGCTGGAGGACGCAGTCCCTCACCCAGGGCAGAGGGGAACTCGGGCCGGGGCTAGCCAGAAAAAAAAAACAAAACAGACACACCATGCATGTGAACACAGAACGCCCTCGTTCCGACTGCGCTCTGACCAGTGGCTCTGGTCTCACTTGGCACCGCTGGAGTAGTCGTAGGTCATGAGGCTGAAGCCGTCCACCGCCGGCGCCAGCTGCTCAAACTCCTCCCTGCCGAACATCCCCGGCTGCCCGGCGCTGCACAAACACACACAGCATGAGCGGAGAGGAGTCATCGTGAGCGCCACTTCTGAGAACCTTATCGCACACAATTGGGCGGCGGCGTTCACCTAGTGACGGGGGGAGGGATGACCAGGATGCAGTCCAGCCGTTTGGCCTTCAGCATCTCGCACACGTGCTTCACCAGATGGACCAGCTCCCTGTGTTAGGTGGGTAGGAGTGAGATGGGGGGGGGCAGTTCACACGTGTGATGATCTGCTGGAAGTGACCTCAAACTGAGAACTCACTTTCGCTTGTTGCCTCCCAGCTGGCTCCACAGCTCCAGGGTGAAACCGTCGAAACCTTCCGTCTGCAAGGCCACACACACACACACACACACACACACAGATCTGCAAAGGTCCTTAAAGGCCCCATACTGGTAACAATTTTCGGATCTTAAACTCCAGGGAACAGCACTGTTAGCCCTGTGTTTGCAGCCTCCTGCTACACTGATGTGTGGTTAGACCTTTGCCAGCTTTGCTAGCCTCGGCTCCGTCTTCCAATTAGACAGAAACAAGCCTGAGCCCAGCTGGTGGTTGTGGTCACAAACCTAGAAGAGTTTATCTGTGTGCTCTTTGTGACATCACAAAGACCTGATTTCCACAGCCGTGCGTTTTAGGTGCACGCTTTTTCAAAATAGCAGCAAGCAAAACGAGTAAATGATGTACTTTTCCCACTCTGGAGTATCTTAAGCAAAGTAAATCTTTTGCAGTTGTGGGACCTGTATGGTGTAGGTACAGAATCAGTTCAGGGCTACGGAATGTGTCCGGGGTCTTACGGCAACTCTGTAGGGACAAACTACATCATGGTCGGATGGATAGATAGATAGACAGAAAGATAAATAAATCTATCTATCATTCATATCTATCCATTTATATCGATCTATCTATCCATCCGACTGCGAGGTAGTTTGTCCTAATAGAGTTGCCGTAAAAACCCCGGACACATTCCGTAGCCCTGAACAGATTCTGTACCTACAACGGCATCGACATCCTGCGCTCAGTTACCTTGGCCACGTCCACCAGCTTCGCTGGCCAGCTCCTCGATTTCGTCCTCGCTCGACAGCACCGCCATGTAGTCCTGGTACGACCAGCCGTCAAACAGCAGCCGGGGAACTGGCGGACGCAGAGACAAAGCTTAAAAAGACAGCGAGGACACCTGGAGTCTTGCTTGGAACCTGCACGCACGGCGCCTCACACTCACCCATCCGCACTTTTTTGCCCGACTTGCGTACAGCTTTGACCCAGCCTGCCAAGATTTTCCCCCAAAAAAGATATTATTGTAGCAACAATGCGATTAAAAAAAACAGTTTGGACCTGCCGGCGGGTTCCTCCTCTCACCTGGGTCATGGTCGTGGAGTCCCGTGACGTCGAAGGTCTCGGGGCCTCGCCTGCGCAGCTGCAGCCAGACTGGAGACACGGAGGTCAGCTTGGAGCCAAACACCTTGGCCACGTCGTAGCCGTGCGAGTTCCACTAGGGGGCCGAGACAGAGAGCGAGAGACGAGGCTCTTTGTGATGTCACAAATGGCCAAACTGAATCGACTAGTTTTGAGTTCTAAGTGTGGGTGACTGGACAGCAGACTCACAGGTGTGACATATCCCAGTACTTGTCCCTGGAAGGTTTTCTTGACGTTGGCGCAGTACCTCTTCTCCTCCTTCACGATGTCTTTCCAGTGCGGGTCGGACACGACCAGGCCTCGGTCCAACACGGACGCCTCAGTCGGGGAGGTCTGCACAAGGTCGAGAGAGCACAGTGGCACATGAGAGGTTTCAGGTCTGGTTGATGGTGGATTTTTTTTTCCTTAATAAAATAGTAAGTAATATAAAATGGGTAAACTAGCATGACATAAGATCCAAAATTGACATTTGAGGGGGGGGGATTGGAATTCAGACACTGTTGATTTTGTACAACAACAATTTTACCTTTTACAAAAACATAATTTTGAGCCTTTTTTTGAAAATGTTATGAATTCTGAGAAAATGATTTCAATTTTTCAAGAAGAATCGAATTTCGCAGGACGGACGTGAGAAATTCGCAATAAAAGTTCTGAGGTTCAAGAATTATGCATAAGGAGCAACATTTTCACACCGCTGCCCTTGTTGAATAAACACACAACACCAATGTGCCCGGATAACACGACGACTGCTGACGCGTGTTGACGGAGTGCAGTGACCCGTCAGGTAAACAGGGCGAGAGTCGGCCACCGACCTGTCGGAGCGCACCTGGCTCCAGGTGAGTGCCCTGGAGTTGCTCACCTCGGCCTCGGCTCTGTGCGGCTTCCGGGCGTCGCTCTTGGAAAGAGTGGCGCTACCCGGGCGGCAGCAGCAGGAGATGGCGAGTAGCAGAGATAACGTCGCTCTCATCTCCAAACCCAAACACGGCGCCGTCTGCGGAGGAGAAGCGGTCCGTCCGGGAGATGGTGAGTGAGTGGGAATAAAAAAAAAAATAATAATAATAATGAAAATGTGGTTAGCTCGGCTCCGTTTCTGCGCTTCCTTCCTGGGCGAGAGCCTGCGGATTCGTGCGCAGCATATCCTTCCGCGGCAGGGAGTCAAATAGAGCAACGAGCCCCGCACATGCCGACGTTACATGCAGGCTGAATTTTGTGACTAACAACCTAGATTCCGCTGTCGGCGGGTCGGTACCAGTATGACTGACAACTGAGTGAGCGCAACGTGTTTCTGGAGCGTCAACGCAGCCGGGTGACTTCCGCCGTGGGAGCGTTTCAAAATAAAACGGGACTTCGGCGTCATGTTTTGCCTCTGAAGGGACCAAATCGCTGTTATCATTGGTGTTGCTTCGTTTACCGTGTATTAGCCACATGGTATGTTTAGCTTAAGCTTAATTTAATTTGGCAAGCCATGGTGTTCTTAAACTACGGCTGCTGACTGTGACTGGTAAGCGATTAGCGAAGTCGTCTGCTCCGCTAGGTGGCAGCGTAGCCCGTGAAGTGCCGTGTCATTGCACGAGAAGAAGATGACACACTAAACATGCTAAACTCATGAGAGTATACTAAAACATGACGGGCACACTTTTCTTGTTCAATTCATATTTCCCTGTTCGCAGGCTTCGGTTCGCACAGTAAAACAGTGGGATAACATTATCGGGTAAGTGTCACTCCGCTGCCTTCACGCTGGTTGCCAAAATTCTTACTTTAAAGGGGCTAGCAAGCTAACATGCTACAATAACATTGGGATCAGCCTGTTTTGTGCTCCCTCTCTGTTTGCTTCTCGTTTGTTTCTCAAATACAAATGAGTATATTTAAACTATCCTGTGTGCAAAACCATGAATAAAATATGTTTTAATGTGGTATGAAATGTTTTCTGGCCTTTCTTTCTTTAATAAGTTGAAGGGGCATCAAACTCTCAAAGAACTTCATGCACACTGTCATAAGAAGACACACGCACACACTACTCTATACCTATATCTGAGGTATCTGTATATTCCTATTGTTATTATTAGCTAGACCGTTTTAACACACTGGATACTAAATGTCTAAAATACGACCTGGTGTGATAATGAGTCACTATCTAAAACCTCTCCCACCATGGAACCTGCCTCTTGTTTCAGACCTGCGCTGTCACTGGTTGCCACCCGTGTTTTCTCAGTGAGCCATGGCGGTCGAAAAATTTGTGTCCAAGACGCTCGAGCTCCTACAGGAGGAGAGGGACGCTGAAATCGAGGAGACCCGGTTTGTTAAACAGCACCAAGTTAGTGACGCTCACTAGATCTTGTAAGAACTTCTTTTAATCGCATTGTCTCACTTTGTACGTGTAGGATTTGGCAAGAGAGCGTCTCTCTGAAAGACCTCCAGAATAAAGGAGTTTGCCTGCTGAAGCTGCACATAGGAAGTCAGTCCACTGGCCTGTACGGCCGAACAGTCGTCATCCTTGAGCCGAGGAAGCACCTGGGTTTCTCCACTCTGCCCAGCAACAGCTTCGGACCCGGTGAGGTGGAAGACCTGAATCAAGACCTTTAGGATTCTAACATGGTGTGTGTGTGTGTGATATTTCAATCCATGGTTCATCTGATGTGCATCTTCTTGCGACAGGGGACATTGTTGGCTTGTATGAGTCGGGCGGCTGCAGCGCAGACTCGCAGGTCGGCACTGGAATCGTGACAAAGGTCGGCCAGGCGTCCGTCAGCGTGGCCTTTGACGACTCCAAAGACGGCCTCAGCTTCGACACAGACGGCGTTTACAACCTGCTACAGTTGGCAAACGATGTCACCTACAAACGGATGAAAAAGTGAGTGAGTGAGTGTAGCTCGCATCCCTCACATCTGAGATCTTCGATTCACGCTGTGGTTTTTGCTTTTAGAGCCTTGAATGACTTGAACGGATACGGCAGTGGGCCATCAGGAAACCTGATCAACGTTCTCTTTGGAGACTCCAAACCTACTAGTATCTCACAGCCAAGTAGGTCACACTTCACAGAGCCTACAGAACACAGATTCTCCAGGAGTCCTGTGAAACTTAAAGCTACAACAGAGTTGTCCCACTAGACACAAAAAGCACGGGTCTTCCGTTCTCTCTCGTCAGATGAGATTGAGTTCTTCAACAAGAACTTGGACGATTCCCAGAAGGAAGCTGTGACCTTCGCTCTGTCTCAGAAGGAGCTGGCCGTGGTCCATGGACCACCAGGCACTGGGAAGACCACCACAGTGGTGGAGATCATCCTGCAGGCGGTCAAACAAGGCCAGAAGGTGCGAAACAAGTTATCCAGCGTCTATCTGAGTCTGTTTAATGTCTTCATTCATCAGGGTCTAGGGTCCTATTGCTAACCCATTTGCAGATTTCTTTTCATCCTAGAAAAACAGCATATTTAGCCCTCTGTTTAAAAAAAAAAAAAAAATGCAAAGAGGGAGAAGCCAACACCTGACTGCAACTTTGTGTTGTAGCGCACACTTTCTTAAAAGAAGTGCAAGTAAAAAAAAGTAAAGGACGGACTTCTTTCATTTCTGGGCCAGTTCACTGGCAGACCACAGACACTGATTATGATGAGGAGAAAATTGCACATCGAATTTTGCTTAACATGACATTTAAAAGTTTGCTGGTATGTTTGGGGTTTCGTATCGACCAAGTACAATCGAAGATGGAGATTTATTATCATCTCATAAAATCTCCATCTTCTATTTCACTTGGTTGGCACTTTATTTTGTTTATTATCATTTTTTAGAATATTATTCCTATGTGTCTCGTGTTTTTTTGCCTAATCCTTAGAGTGTCATTATCTGTCGCATGAAATAGGTGTGCGCTGGCTACATTGTCCATGTATTGTGTTGTTGTTTTGGTCTCTACTGTTTGTGTGTTTTACACTTGAAACCACCTCCTGCTGTAACTCAAACTGCCCTCTGGGGACATGAATAAAGTACTCGACTTGACTCGGTTGCAGGTCCTGTGCTGCGCTGCCTCCAACGTGGCTGTGGATAACTTAGTGGAGAGGTTAGCCCGCTGCAAGGCCAAGGTGCTGCGGCTGGGTCACCCCGCCCGGCTGCTGGAGTCCATTCAGAAACACTCGCTGGACGCCGTCATCGCCCACAGCACCAACGCAGGCATCATCGCCGACATCCGCAAAGACATCGACAAAGCTTTCGTGAGTATCATCCGCCGCGTTGGTCCTGTTGGCTGTTGACCGGCCGGTTAAAACTCCCGCCTGTCCTACAAGGGAGGCATGAAGAAGGTGCGTGACAAAGGAGAGCGGGCCAACCTCCGACGGGAAGTCGGCGAGCTGAGGAAAGAGCTGAGGAGCAGGGAGGCCACGGCCATCTGCCAGATCCTGAAGAGCGCCGAGGTGGTGCTGTCGACCAACACAGGTCGGTGTCGGCTCGGGGGGGGGGGACGTTTTTCAGCAAGGAAACGAGGGCCAGTCACGGGGCTGTGTCGTGCGTTCCGCAGGCGCCTGCGACAGCGGGCCCCTCAAGCACCTGCCGGCCGACCACTTCGACTGGGTGGTGATTGACGAGTGCGCCCAGGCTCTGGAGAGCAGCTGCTGGATCGCCCTGCTCCGAGCGCGCAAGTGCATCCTGGCCGGAGACTACAAGCAGCTGCCGCCCACCATCAAGTCGCAAGCGTAAAAACTTTTTTTTCTATCATGTGTTTTTTTTTTGTTGTTTTAATTGATCACAGAAAACACTTAAAGGAAGAAGTTTGATGCAATTTTAATAACAAAAATAATAATATTAATAATAATACATCAAATATATATGGCGCTTTTTTGGACACTCAAAGATGCTTTACTTTAAGAAGAATAAAAATAAATAAATGAATTAAGCAAAGGCCAGTTTGAACAGGTGAGTTTTGAGAAGGGATTTAATGGTTTGTAATGAGTCAGACTTCCTGATGGGCTGTGAGAGTGAGTTCCAGAGTGTGGGGGCAGCGGCGGCGAAGGCACGACCCCCCCCAAAGTCTGCCGCTTGTTGCGGGCGACGGGCGTGAGGAGGCGGGCAGCAGAGTTGTGGATGTATTGTAGTTCATGTAGATGAGTGCAGGGAAGACCAAAGAGAAGGCTGACGTGAAGATCTCACATATTTTACCAGTGGTTTCTAACGATTATCTGCATCATTAAAAGTTTTTCCTTTTACGATTTTTTTTAAACTGCTTCCATGTTTTAAAAAGTGTGAGTTAAGCGACAGAAAAAGCTCTAGAAATGACATTTTTTTGCGTTTTTTAGCAGGCTTTTTTTTTTTTTTTAGCAGAAGGCTGTAAACAGAGGGTTAAATATGCAGCTGACTCCAGGATGAAAAGCCCTAAAAATGAGTAAATAGAGCAATATTGATGGATAAAAGTGCTCTTGTGGATACAGAAAATGAAATAAATCTGGCATCTTCCACCGTCGATCAGGGTCTGACTTTGTTGGAGAGACTTTTAGACTTTTTTTGTTTCCTGTGAGCTGTTTGTGCTCCTCAGGGCTGCGTCCAAAGGCCTCTCCCTCAGTCTGATGGAGAGGCTCATCCAGGCTTACGGCGACTCGGTGGTCCGCATGCTGACCGTTCAATACCGCATGCACAGCGCCATCATGGGGTGGGCCTCCGAGGAGATGTACCAGGGGAGGCTGACGGCTCACAGCTCCGTCCAGAGTCACGTGCTGAGGTGAGCGAGCAGCCAAAGCGGCCGCCGTCTCGTTTCCTCTGAACGATGAGTTCGCCATAAAAAAAAAAAAAAAACCCGTGTCTGCTTGGCGGCTGAAGGGATCTGCCGGGCGTCGCCGTCGTGGACGAGACCAGCACGCCACTGCTCCTCATCGACACGGCGGGCTGCGGCCTGGACGAGATGGAGGTCGCCGACGAGCAGTCCAAGGGCAACCCAGGTGAGCCGCCGCCGCGCACCATCAGATCACTGGAGCCGTGCACGGGTATGTAGCTGCACGTCGTCCTCTGTTCTCCGCAGGCGAGGTCGACATCGTCGCGCTGCACATCAAGGCCTTGACGGACGCCGGCCTCAGAGCCAAAGACATCGCCGTGATCGCGCCGTACAACCTGCAGGTGAGTCGCGCCGACGCAACTGTGGACGGCGGCGGCGGTGGCGGCGGCAGCTGCACCGCTCACATTTCACCACTGACATATCACTCAACCATCCTGCTGACCTTTAATAATCCATCAGTCAAATCAGATTTCTTTTACTGTCCACCTTCATAACCAATCAGCTCTCTTCACAGACAAAGACCAGTAAGTCTCTGGCTGTGTCCGAAAGTTCCCACTCTGTCCCAACTCCCTATATAAGGAGTTCTGCACATAGCCAACTATACAGTGTGAATGCATTTTTGCATGATGGAATATATCACCAGGTTAGTGACCATCGGCCACGCACTACTTTTAGCGACGCATTGTGGGACACATTGAGTGGACTACACAGTGAATACCATGTTCACTGAGGAATCGAGCTGCAGACTGGCGTATCCCCTGTACAGTGACTATATAGCAGGCATGGGCAAACTATGGCCCTGGGGGGCCATATGGGCCGCATATGCCCATTAAGCTTTTTAATCCTGCTCGCCAAACTTGAAGAAATTGAATTAATAGTGAGTAAGTAATTAAATAGCTGTATTTCATCCATTTTGTCAGTGTTTGAAGAGCCATTTCATTAAAGAGCAAAATGCCACGGGGCTTCAAAGACATATTTTGTTGTAACGCTCATTTTCAATTGACATTAAAGCACATTTCCTCCATATCCCATGATGTATTTTCTTCTCCTATGAGGTGGGTCACCAAAACACTCCGTACATGTAAAACTTTAGAACCCATTGTGGCCCACCAGTCAAAAAGCTTGCCCACCCCTGCTATATAGTGTCTATATTTGTGTCCGTCAAGGTTGACCTCCTGCGTCAGAAGCTCTCGGCGAAGCACCCGGAGCTGGAGATCAAGTCGGTGGACGGGTTCCAGGGCCGGGAGAAGGAGGCTGTGGTGCTGTCGCTTGTGCGCTCCAACAGAAAAGGTATGCTGGGTCCGTCACACACGCCGTCGTGCACCCTCGCAGCCGCATCGATTGGCTCATTTGCTCCGTCGTAGGCGAGGTGGGCTTCCTGGCCGAGGATCGGAGGATCAACGTGGCCGTCACGCGCGCCCGCCGCCACATCGCCGTCGTTTGCGACACCCAGACCGTCCAGAATCACCCCTTCCTCAAGTCCCTCGTCCGTCACATGACCCAGTTTGGGGAGGTCCGAACTGCGTTTGAGTACATCCAGGACATCGTGCCGCAGAACTACACCCGAGACCAGAAGGACGCCAAGGCCAAGTCGTCTGGCAGCGGCAGCAGCAGCAGCAAACAGAAGAGCAAAGACCCGCCTCCTGGAGCCAAGCGAGGGCAGAAGAAGCCCCCTGCTGGTGGCGGCAGTCACAGCAACGACTGAGCCCAAGCAGGTGAAGCCCTGCACAGAGTTGGAGGAGCAGAAAAGAAGGAGCGATACGCTGAGATCAAAGAGCAGCTGCAGCTTTTCGTGAAGGACTCGAAGCGAAGCGAACTGCAGTTCCCGCCGTCGTTCAACTCCCACGACCGCCTGCTGGTCCACCAAGCGGCCGAGGAGCTCGGCCTCCTGCACGAGAGCAGAGGCGAGGGCAAGGAGCGCTGCATCACCGTGTCCAGGCCCCGGCAGCCTCCTCCAGCCAGGGAGCCAACCACCAAAGAAGAAGAAGAAGAAGAAGAAGAAGAAGAAGAAAGAGGAGAAGCAGCCGAAGAGGAGCAGAAGGAAAACTGTCAAAACGAAGTGACGGCTTCACCACTGCTGGATCTGAAGAGCATGCACTTGGAGCGGATGAAGAGGGAGCAGCAGAAGAGGGAAGAAAAGACTCAGCAGAGGCAACAGCACAACCACACACTGCCCACGACAACGACGACAACGTCGTCCAAGAAGAACAAAACGGCAAAAGGTTTGTTGCAAAAGTCTAATTTAAAAGCCTCGTGACCTCATGTCTCACAGCAGTTATTTTCCTCTGTGACTCCATTTTCTCAGGAAAGAACAAAGTGAAGGCGGGCGCCAGCGAGATCGCGGCGGCCGCCGCTCCGGACGACGACTTTGACGCCCTGCTGGACGCCGTGAAGAAGGCCGACAGCGTGTGCAGCTTCGCCAAGTGCAAAGCGTCTGTGCTCACGCTGGGCCAGCTGTGTCTGTTCTGCAACCGGCAGTTCTGCCTCGGTCACCACATACCGGAGGTACGCGGTGGCAGGGCTCTGCTGGAGGCTCTGCTGGAGCCTCTGCCAGCTAACATAGGGCGAAGGCAGGGTTGCGGGTTTTTTCCATATGTGTAATTTTTTCCCATTTCTCCCAGGTGCACGGCTGCGGCGACAAGGCAAAGTCTCACGCCCGCATGAGAATAAGCAGGGAGGGAGTTCTGTACGCCGGCAGCGGGAGGAAGGACACGTCCATGGACCCCAACAAAAAGGCCTACCTGCACAGGAAGCTGGACAATAAACTGAAAGACATGGCAACCCAGAGGAAGCCAAAGAAGGAGGAGAAGGACAGTAAGTGATGCAGATGGCAACGGTGACGAGTTCACTGAAGTGAGTGACCGGGTGACGAAGAGGCTTTTTTTTCTCTCGATTGATTGAGATTTGCTGCTGTTCTTGTGTCTGCGTTTCTCTACCAGAAATTATGTGATGCTTCAAACTGATTAAATATTGAAATTGAATTGACATCAGACATCATGTGCAGAATTTTGAAGTCATTTCTTTAGTAGTCTTGCACATTTACATTTGGTCCAGCTGTAAAAAAAAATATTTATGGCATTAAAAAAAGGTACGAACCACTGTATCGTGTCAGTTAGCGTAGAGTAAAAATAAATAAAAGAATAACATCTGTGAACAATTCAGAGAGAGTGCATCGCACAAAGCTCTGTATAATAAAAAAAAAAAAAGTTTCTGAGGTTTGGACGTTTTCCTTCATTCAGCGATCCTTCAGGGCTCAAGCTTTAATGCAGACAGCTGCAGGTTTACTTCACTTTGTCCATGTCCATGGCTGTGATTGGCTCGTCCTCGTGAACAACCACGCCCCCTGACGTCTGACAGCAGATGTGCTGATGTTCCTTCCAGTCCTGCAAAAAAAAAAAAGCAAAATGAAAAACTACAAAACCCTGCACAAGCTCCAGGATGAGGGCGGCGGCCGACCTTACCTTCCTCTGACAGAAGGGGGAGCAGTAGTTCACCTTGTGGCAACCCGTACACTCACTCATGGCCACCCGGCCACAGTTCACACACATTTGCTGCAGGAGCGATGCACCAGAAGAGAACCACACGTCAGAAACTACTTGGGTCAAAAGATTGGAATGCTGTTGCAGTTTCTCCAGACGGCCACCAGAGGGCACTGCTAAGTATGCATCGCTGATTCAAGGCTTCCCTGCTTGAATGTGCTCAGAACAGTTTCCTCATGACATGGATGAACTAGAGGTGTGCGTGCGTGCGTGCGTGCGTGCGTGCGTGCGTGCGTGCGTGCGTGCGGTCTTCTCTTACGTTGATGATGATCTCTGTTAGGTCTGAGTTCTTCTTGGCCTCCGAGTCGTCCGGCGGCTGAAACGCAATCTGATTCTGAAATGACTGACCGAGTCCTCCGCACTGAACACACACACACACACACACACATTTTCATTTAGAGTTTGTGCCAGGATCATTTTCTAACTGGTAAACTTTAAATCCTAGATCCTAGCCTAGCTGACCCCTGCATGTTGTCTCACCTCCTTCCTGCCCCCGTGACCTTTGACCCCAGCCGTGTCCACCTGCTGAGCACCTTTGGCCTGTTCGATCAGAGTCTTGAGCTGCTGGACGTTGCACAGCAGCGTGTTGGCCATCTCCTCCAGGTACGACCACACGTCCTTCTGGCCGTCGGCCACCGCAGGCCCCACCCCTTCGACAGGCTCCACCTCCAAGGTGCCGACCAGCCCTGCAGACGGGGAGACGGGCGCCACCGCCGCCGCCACCGCCGTCATCTTGGCCTGAACCGGCTGCGGGGCCACGGCGAGCGCCGGCAAAGTGGCGAGGACTGGGTGAGAGAGAGAGAGAGAGAGAGAGGGAGGGAGGGAGCTTAAAACCTGCTCTGCATGACACACACTCACACGGTGCGGCGGCGTTGGGCTGTACCTGCCGTGCTGGCGAACACGTCATTGGGCGGCGAGCTCTCCGACATGATGGCGGCCGGTGCGTCCCCTGGCGGCGTGCGGTCAAAGGTCAAGGTGCCGGCGGTGGTCAGCTGTCCGGACGGAGACATGGTGACTGTTGGAGGGAAGAGATGACGTCGTTCGGACCCTGTGACCTGTGACCCCAGCCAGCCAGTACCGAGGTCACCTGACGTACACGTGGTTCCCGGCGCCAGCGTGATGTTTTTGGCGGTAGGATGTTTTTTATGGGGCGTGGACATCACGTCGTTGTCCTTCCTGCGCCTCTTGTACGGCACGAAGAGGCGGATTGGTCCAGTCTGTCGATCGGAGAGAAAATTAAGGAACAGAAACACTCTCAAGATTACAGAAGCTTGTCGCATTCACTGGGGAAAAAAAAAAATCTCTGTTTTTCGGGGTCATTTATTTATAGGGTTGGTTTTTCAGGGTAATTTTTTTCCGGTTTTTGTGAGTGATTTTTTTTTCCAGTGTTTTTTTCAGAATAATTTTCTTTTCTGTTTTTTTTAAAAATCTTTTTTCCCTGATTTTAGAGAGCATCTGAAACAATCGCATCTGTTCCTTTATTGAGAGATTTGATGGATTTAATGGAAGCAAACATGGCCCAGCTTGTTTACTTGTTTTCCCGAGTGAATGCAATACGCTTCCATATTAAATCATGAGATGGGTGGAAAAAGAAGAGAGCTGTGACCTGTTAGATCTGCAAATGTAATTAAATAAAAGTGAACAACTGCTTCTAAACAAATGCATTCTATATATATCAATTCTGATATTTGATATATAGTCAAACAGGCAGTTGTTTAGGCAAAATAAATAGCTCAGCTACATTAAATTACATTTTAAATGAAATTTAAAATTAAATTTACCATCGTGATGTTGGCTGCCATCAGGGATTCTGTGTCCTTTGGAGGCTAAACAGAGAGGGAAACAGGGCCAATGGAGTTCAAACTCAGTTCAGTTCAGTTCATCTCATACGTCAGCCGGCGCTGACTCACCCCTGCCAGGTCATCGCAGCAGGCTGCACAGGTGCAGGAAGCAGCGTGGGGGTTGAGGATTCGCTCCTGGAACACACACACACACACACACACACACACATGCACACACAGACAAAACCTCTGTTAGTTGACATTCTCAGTGTAACAGTGCAGCTCTATTTTTGTGTGTGTGTGTGTGTGTGTGGGTGGGTGCAGCAGCACCTGTATGAGGCAGAGCAGCGGTCTGCCGGCGTAGCGGATGCTCCTCTTCCAGTCTTTGCTGCTGGCTCTGCCTGCCAGGCCTTCGAACTCGGTGGGTGTGAACCACTGCTGGTTGTGTCTGACGCAGCGACCTTTACCTCCTGAACGCAAACACAACTCTGTCAGCGGGCGGGAGGGTGGCAGGGAGGGTTGCAACAGGAGACGACGGGCGAGAGTTCAAGCCTGTCTATGCAAAGGCTGCGTTCAGACTGCAGGCGAATCTGATTCAAATCAGATTCCTTCTCAAATCTGATTTTCAGGGCTGACTGACCACACTGTTTTTAGCAAGTGTCCAAGTGCTAATAATGTGGCCCAGTCTGTTCAGACTGGGCAATGATATGACGTGTGTGACGTCATATCATTGCGACAGCGGCACTTGTTGCTATACATGGCCTGGAGCTTGGCTTGAATGGAGCTACAGTATCCCCCCACACACTGATGAGCCAATGAGTTTCCTCCTCTGGCCAGGGACTGCTGGTTTCTACTGCTTCTGTCTGCTCCATGACGTTACAGCTCCACACCTGGAATGGTGCTCTCTGGTCTGGCGCACTGGGTCTCATCAGTGTGTTTGGAGCTGTTCACACTGAGACGCATCTGTCCAAATGCCATTTGAAACTACCTCCCGAAGGCGGTTTCAATCCATCTTGCAAAAATCGGATTTCATGTGATTTGTGACTGTTCAGACTACAAAAGAGCCATCCGGTTTCAATCTGGATGGGCTAAAAAATCTGATTTTGGCTGGCAGTCTGAACGCCGCCAAAGTCAATTATAACAATTTGCAGCAGACGTTGAAGCCGTACGACTCGGTTTCGGCTGAACATCAGGTCCAACATACACATATTTGCATGCGAACCAAGCTCCAAAAGCTCTGGACGGTTGTGTGACAGACTTCCACTGATATAAATGAGTGCAACCATGTGGCCATCGTGCAGCTCGCCGGTCACCTGATCCCAGCCGGTTCTTGTAAAGGATTCCGCTGGTGTTCCTGCAGCGGACCGGCAGCTCGTTGTTGTACACCGAGGGGTCCCAGTTGTATTTGGAGGAGGAGTCCTTGTCCTGGGGCGCAGTCAGCGGCGTGGGCGGAGTTTGTGGGTCTGCTGGGTGCCCAGTGGTAGGAAGCAAACGGACATGGAGGCAAGGGCTGAAAATTCACTCAAGTTCACTTTATAATTCACTGATTCAGACTAATATAATCAAATGACTCTCTCTCTCACACACACACACACACACACACACACACACACACACACACACACACACATACAATGGCAGTGGCTGACTTGAGGCCGGCAGCCTCCACGATGCTTCCGTCAGCGTGAACCACAATGAAAGTAGTTTTCTGGGCTCCAAGGCCTTCACTGAGTTGGACAGTCGTCCTCCCACTCTGAAACACACAGACAGACTGTTTGAACTGAACCTGCAGCAGCGGCGGCGGCAGCAGCGTGGTGATTTACCAGCATGTGTTCGGGGAGGCTGCCTGACGTGGCCACCGTGGTGGTGAAGACGTTGTCCTCAGCGTTGTGGACGCCTCCCACGGTCGCAGCCGTCACATCTACCTCAAAAACATTTTTTCAGTTAACACGTTGTCATATTTCACAGCAGTAGTTATTTTCCATTATGTAGATCATTTATGAATCCCAGCATTGTTTTTGTTTACATTTTATAGGATTCATATTATCATACCACATGTGAAGATGATGCAGCTAATGCGACTTTTTTCAAAATATATATATTTTTCTCTATTATTTATCATTAACATGGGGTTTTCTTTGTTAGTTGTAGTTTCTAAAGGTGTTTTTTTTGGCCAACGATCTTTCAACATTAAATATTTAATTTAAATCATATCTAAAATGTAAACTCTCCATAGTTTGCGAGGAGTTGTCAAAAGCAGTATTTTAGGATTTGGTAGCTGTTTGTATATACACGTCTAGAGCGAATCTTGCAGCAAATGTTAATTTGGTAACATTAAATAGTAAAATAAAAATTGTTAAAATATATGGCAGAGTTTTATTATAACTGGGTTAAGATGTGTGAAACTGCACATTATCTACTAATATACTGGCACTGGCTGCTGCCATTGTTATTGTGTCAGTTGAACAACTTGGCATTTTAAGGTGTCATTTTTTCTTTTTCTTTTTTATATATATAATAATTTTTTCAGCCGTCTGCCTTCGTGTTTTAATGGCGTCCCACACGACCAATGAGACGGAGCAAGCGGCCTGCAGCCTGCAGCTCGGCTAAAGACCGCCTTGCCTGCGAACGCCGCTTCGGCTTCGTCCGGGTTCGGCAGAGCTTCGGCTCCCATGTCGATGTTTCCCGTCTCGGCCATCACGGTCATTGTGGTGACTTCGGCCTCCGACTCGGTATCCGAGCCCTCCACCGTCGGCATACCGATGGGCGGTTCATCCAAGCCGAGCGCCTTCGTGGCCGAGTCCGCCTCGTCCATGATTCCGCCGAACGAGACGACAAGAGCCGAGTGTGAACGAGCGGCCGCGGCGGCGGGGAATGCGGGTTCCGAAAGCAGCCGAGCTCGATACGAACGCGGGACGAGTCGCTTCCGAGGCGGAACTTGATTGCAACGGGAAAAAAATGTATAAAAATGTACAATTTCTTACGATAATGCGCAAAACAACAAACGGTGGCGTATATCCGGCGACAGGAGGACAACAAGGCCCCGCTCGGTTTTTTTCCTTTTAAGTCAGCCGAGCGATGTAGACGGAGACTGCCGAGTGAATACGGAAAGACCCGAAGCGAAGCGACACTTCGTTACACCACTCGGTCCGACAAACAGCAGATATTGTGAAAATGCGAATTAGTCAACTGTAGCAACAACACAGGAATAGTGAAAGAGTAATAAACGTATATGATATTAGTATTATAATAGATTCTAATATAATTGTGCAGAATAATAAAATATGGTGACTCGTTTAGTAGCTATATATGGTGAAATACAAAACAAAATAAACGCTAGTATAACAGGGTGATGAATATGGTATGAATAAAGTGGTTATATGATTATTTATTAGCCTCATTCTGCATACCTACACTTTTCATAATTGATTTGTTATAATTTGACACCTGAATAGAGTTTTCAGATGATTTTCGCGGCACGGGAATCTTTTGAATATCCCATATTTAAATTTTAATATTTTAATAGCGTAAGCGTGTCCTCGTATAACTTCAGTTTTATATCGAAATCGCGCTTTAAAAAAAAAGAACTCTTCCTGCATACAGCTTTAAATTGGCATGTGTGCTGACCGCATGTGACCACCAGGTGGCAGGTGACCTGATCAGAGAACAGACTGATACTGACAGGCAATTAACGTGGCCGGGGCTTAACCGGGTTCAATTCACCATGCAATTGTGTTCCTTGGACAGATAAAAAAAACAAAAACAAGAAAAAAACAAATAATCTGTATGAACCCTCAGGCAGCTTTACTGCTATCAGACTATCAGACCTTATGCATTATGGACCCATGCTGGAGACTATTATGGGGTGCCATCATCTCCATTATTGATCAAAGTTCAGTGTAGATCAGCTTGGAAACACTGTCATGTTAAACAGTGATGTCACGCTTCAGTGTGTGTGTGTGTGTGTGTACGTGTGTGTACATGTGTGTGCGAGAGAGAGAGTCTGCATGTGTGTTTGCATGTGTGTGTGTGAGAGAGAGACGTTAATCCTCCTGTGTGTCTGTGCACTGTAATCCACCTGTGTGCGTGTGTGTGTGTGTGTGTGTGTGTGTGTGTGCGAGCATCCTGACGTCAGTCTGTAGGGGGAAGGGAAGTGTGAACGAGTCATTCTTTTTGAGTGTGTGTGTGTGTGTGTGTGTGTGTGTGTGTGTGTGTGTGTGTGTGTGTGTGTGTGTCTTTGTCTGATTTTTAGACACACACACATGCACACACACAGTGTCCAGGGTGTGTGTTGCTGTTTGTTATGGGATGCCTGCTCCTTTGGGTTGCTCTCCCACTCTGTCTCTGGTTTTCAGTTCTCTTCCAGGTCCCGTTTGGATCCTGCGTCCTCTTCATTAGCAGGTCCTGGATGTGGCACCTGTTGACCCGCCATAGCTCCTCCTGTGAGCCAGGGCAGGAGAAGGAGGAGGAGGAGGAGGAGGCAGCAGCAATAGTCTCTCTAGCACTCCCTGCAACCACAGATTGTCTAATTAGATTAAGCGAGGCTTTCCTCAGATAATCATGCAGCCCGCTCCTGCGTTCCCTCCTCTGATGGAGCTCCGTTTGCTCTGTGTGAAGGTCGAGCAGAATTTCTGATAACTTTTGCCTGGATTTTGAATCTGTTATTTTTTTTTTTCTTGCAAAGTTTGAGGTGCAGTGTGGGAGCTGCTGTGCAGGCTGCGGGCCGAGGAGCTGTGGCCAGGTTATGGGCTGTTCCTGGGGCTGTGAGTGCGACGCCGCTCACAGTAATCGGACTGCCGCTAATACCTGCTGCTACTGCTACTGCTGCCGCTGCTACTGCTGCTAACAGGAGGCGATGGGGCAAGTTTCTGTAAGTAAATCCTGAATTCTGCTCTTCAGGGCTGCATCCGTGCTCCTCTCTCTCAGGGCAGACAGTCCTGATTTATCATAGTCCTGTTTTATCAAATGAAAACACTCTGGCTTTAACCTGCAGTTCTTGTTTCTCCTATGCTGCTTTAATATTGTTGGGTTTTTTTTCAATCACGAGAAAGAGAGAACCCCTCTTCGCTCAAAAAAAATATTATTGCAGTGTATATCATGCAGAAATTGTTGTATTTTTGGACAGTAACTCTACTTCCAGGCTCTATGCAGCCTTTCGTCGTGACCTCGGCGTTCAGCTCCGTCTCCCTCTTTTTCCCCCCCCTCCTCTCCTTCAGCCTTTCGGCAGGCTGCTCCTCGCTTGCTCAGATTAAGCCCCGGCTGACTGATTGACACAGATTACTGCTGAAGGCACAGAGGTCACAACCTGTGAAGAAGAACAAATGTAAAGGCGCTCCGTTTAACGCACCAGCAGGCGGAATACTCGGCAGCACACTGGGGCTTTATATTTTTTAAAAAGCAACAAAAAAACAAACCCAAAAACCAACAAGTAAAAAAAAAGCATTCTGGATGTTAATGTGTATCTGATGGGTGGAGGCGGGATCAGCTTGCATCCTGATTGACTCATGACTTTGCAGCGGTGCAGCCAGTCAGCAGAGTGATGAAATACCACAGGCCTGCTGTCCTGGTCAGAAGATTTGTTCTAGAGGCAGATTTTGCTCGACAGATAGAGAGATAGATAGATAGATAGATAGATAGATAGATAGATAGATAGATAGACAGACAGACAGACAGACAGATAGATAGATAGATAGATAGATAGATAGATAGATAGACAGACAGACAGACAGACAGATAGATAGATAGATAGATAGATAGATAGATAGATAGATAGATAGATAGATAGATAGACAGACAGACAGACAGACAGACAGACAGACAGATAGATAGATAGATAGATAGATAAATAGACAGACAGACAGATAGATAGATAGATAGATAGATAGATAGATAGATAGATAGATAGATAGGTAGAGTTTTGTAACCTTGCAAATCTTTCAAGTTAATCATTCAAAACAGACTGCAGCTGGCCAAAAATCTGCATATTTAGCCCTGTGTTTACAGCCTCCTGCTCAAAAACTCTCTTTATTGCCTTTGTTGGGCCTTAGACATGTTTTGGAAGTGGACAAAAAGTTTCAGAGGGCGGAGCCAACACCTGGTTGGAGGTGTTGCCCTTGACCTGGAAGATTTAATTAGTATCTTTTGTGATGTCACAAGAGGTCAGTTTCCAGAGTGATCCTGTGAGTCGTAACAACAACGACTGTGAGGTATTCCTTCATCATGGCCATCACTTATTGAGTTGCGCCTCCACAGGAACAGAGTCCCTGCCAGGCTGCTGCGTCTGCCGCTCGGGCCCACCACTAAGCGTTCCGGAGAGGCCCCCCGTTGGAGGGAGACGCGGAGGAGGAAGCAGCCATGGCCAACAACTCTTTCCGCGGGTCCAAACATGGCCGGCGTGCCGAGGCCAACCACGAGGCCGAATTCAGCTGCTCGCTGCAAGACCTGCGCTCGCTCATGGAGCTGAGGGGGGAGGAGGCGCTGACCAGGATCCGGGACGGCTACGGGGACGTGGGCGGACTGTGCGCCCGGCTGAGGACGTCGCCCGTGGAAGGTAGGCAATTGTTCTTCAGACGTCTGATTTCAGCTGCTCCTGAGTCTGGAAGGGAAGGTGCGGAGTGTCATTCCCAGCAATCAACACAACTGTGACTTGTTCAGAATTCACATTATACTTTGGTTCCATGTCAATTTAAGCCATATGCAACGATTTTTGGAGGTCACCTATAACGCATTGCAACAAACCGTCGCGGTGAAGTCGAGAGGTCGAGTACCAGGAGTTTCTCCTCCTGCGGTTCCGGTACACGGCGCCCCCTCTGGCTTCCTCTCACCTGTGACTCACTGGCAGACAAACAGCTGGAGGGGCTGTTGCTCAAAGTTAACTGTGCCCTGCGGCTTGTGCTGGTCCTGCCGCTGCTCTGCGCCGACCTTGGGACCACCAGTGGGATGAAAACAGGCCGTTCCAGTTCTCTGGTGTATTATTTTAATCAAAAACACTCCTCCCAGCCGAGAGGAATCACAATCAGATTAAAGAAATTCACCCTTTGGCCCGAGCACATATTTGTTTTTGGGATTTGGAGCACTACAATGAAAAAGCTCTGAGATGCTCTCCTTAAACATCTATAGTACCTTTTGTTTTGAACCTCTTGGACAAATAAGATCTGGCAAGATCTCCCAGGCTTGGTGCAGCTGCAGCCTTTTTCGGGTGTTTAAACAGCTCTGATTAATCAGGAAGTGCCATTAGGTGTCTCCTAATCTACTGCGCTCTCTACACCGGCAGACTGCAGGACAGTTGGCTTATCTTTCACTCACCGTCGATGGTTGTGGTGGCTGCAATATTTAATATGAAGTTCAGGATTGTCCAGGTCAAGAAGTTCTGACATTTGGTGATAGATGATGTGGAAGGTCACCACGACCTTGGAAAGCCACCTGTCTGCCTTCTCACAACAAAGCTCTTTTTGCAAAAAGCTGTTTGCACTCCCTCCGTCTGCGTTCAGGTTCTGCTGCTTCTGGCTCTGGGTGTCTTCACATTGGCAGTGTGAGGGCCAAACCAGAGGACGACATTCCATGTTGTTGTTGTTTGCGCAGAGCAACGTCTCTTTAAATCGTAGTTTTGAGCATCAAGATACAGAGTCCACAAACTCACTTTTTTTTTTTTTACAAGAAATATGTTCTTTATAAAGCAACCTGGTGGTGATAGTGACTGTGGTGCGGGACCAGTATGCAAAGCTTCTCCTGAACCAACGACCTCACTGCTCCACTCTGCAGGTCCAGCCTGCACCTGTTCTGAACTTCTTGCTGATTGTCTGTCGTGTTATTGCAAATCTTTCTTTCAGTTTTAGAGGAAGTCTTTCTTTCCTTGTTAAAAATATTTTCCACTCTGTGTTCTCATCCCCAAGTTATTGGGGGGATTTTTCAGAACCACGGACAGCTCACGTCTGGCATTATGTGCGCAAAGATGATAGGAGCGTATTTTAACCATTTCCCTAAAGTCCGGGATTGTGCTTCTGCCATTTATCACAAAATTTTCCCCATGATTTCACCTGCTCACGTTTGGGCCAGAGCGGCAAAACAGACCAGGAGAAGAGTTAAAAATAAAAATAAATAAATGAAATGGAACTGTTTTATGAACAGCCATGTGTATTTTTAATCATTTGATGTAATTACAAGTACGACGTGCCCTAAGCTGAGATTAAACTGATATGTTTTCCCAACATCGTGGTCATGTGACAGAGTTGAAACTGGCTCACTGTGTTGTTACAGACTGCTCTCTGCCCTCTGCCATTTCCCCATCTCATCATTAATTCATCCAGTCTGCCCGTCTTGCGCACGCTCAATAAACACCTTGAGCTGCTCGACCCCCTGCTGTCAAGAGGGCTGAAATGTCACCGAGCGGCTTGGAATCGCCGTTAAACTTATCCCGCCTGCATCTAAACAGGGTGGGGAGGAGGGGAGGGCAGGAGCAGAAGCTCTTGCGGTCGCCTGCTCGTTGTGCACCTCGCACTGCCACTGGCACAGAGTGTGAGGAGTCAGCAGCAGCAGCAGCAGCAGCAGGTCTGCAGGGATCTGAGCTGCAGGTCCCGTCATGTTCTGCCCCACGGAGGAAACCTGCCGGCTCCCAAAACCACCAGAGGGACGCAGGCAATGATATGAGATGAAATCAGGTGGAAGCTGCGGAATATTATTATCATTACTACTATTTTATTACAGCCCCTGGAACATCTATTGGACATAATCTGCACTCTGCACGAACTGTCTTCAATCCAGTGATCTGTTTTTTTTTTGTTTTTTTACTCTATTCGTTTTTCATACTCTTTTTCATGGAAGTTTCACAGAAGGAAAAATAATTTTAATAAGAATTTTAGATGCTTTGCAGTTTCTGAACTATGGATCCTCATCAAATCTTCCAAATTCAAAATAAGCCAATAGCATTTGCAGAATGAAAAAAAAAGAATTGGATTCAGCATAACCAGATTACTCGACTCAAATTTATCCTGCGACCGCACACCGAGGGACTTTAGAACTGATATACATGTGGATTACACGCATGATTGCAAATGTATGATTATCCGATGCCTTTTGTTGAAGAGATCAAGATGACGCGTAATCTCTGGGGCACAATAGCGCAGTTTTATTAAAGTAAAGGAATACTGGGGTCAAAGGAGGACGCGGCTCTAATCTTGCGCTTTTGTCCCTGCGACACAGGTTTGGACGGGAACTCGGAGGACATCGAGAGAAGGAAAGAGGAGTTTGGGCAGAACCTCATCCCTCCCAAAAAGCCAAAAACCTTTGTGCAGTTAGTGTGGGAAGCCCTGCAGGATGTCACGCTCATCATCCTGGAAGTGGCCGCCATCATTTCACTTGGCCTTTCTTTCTACAGGCCGCCAGACGCCGAGAGGCAGCGTGAGTTCGACCGTCTGTCCGCCGTTCCCTCAGCTTGTCTCCAGGCCGAGAGAGCCCCTTGTGATGTCACAAAGGGCCCTTGTGCTCAGAACTGCGTGTCTCTTGCAAAGTAGAGGGAGCAGAACAAGAAAAGGAAGGATGTGTCTCATTTCTGTGAAGCTCACAGAGAGAATAGACACGCAAATTAGTGAAAGAAAAATGTATTAATAGGATAATAAGTGTAAAAAAACAGTAATATATATATATATATACATATATATAATGTATAATCATATCATATACATTACACATATAATTCTTAATGTATGTGACAGATATGTATGTATGTACATATACATATATATATATATATGTATATATTTATATATACATATACAGGTTTGAATATATGTATATGTTTGTATTGTTTTTAATGTCACTAATCAATACATTTTTCTTACACACATATACATATATGTAACTGTTCATATAAATACTGTGTGTGTATATATATATATATATATATATATATATATATATATATATATATATATATATACACATATAAATACATACATTATATATATACATACATGTACTGTATGTATATATGAACAAGTGACTAGACAGTTACTATTATTTGCTCACGTCAGCAGCTGCTTTGAGCGTTTTAAAGATCAACATCTAGCCCTCACCCCTCCATACACGTCACTACGTTTTGAACCCTGCATCACTCCGTGGCGACTCACTCCCTGGCGCCTGTCGTCTGAGTGCAGACTGCGGCAAAGCGGCCGGCGGCGTGGACGACGAGGGCGAGTCGGAGGCCGGCTGGATCGAGGGCGCTGCCATCCTGCTGTCGGTGGTCTGCGTGGTCCTGGTGACGGCCTTCAACGACTGGAGCAAGGAGAAGCAGTTCCGTGGCCTCCAGAACCGCATCGAGCAGGAGCAGAAGTTCACGGTGGTGCGAGGAGGCCAGGTGGTCCAGATCAAGGTGTCCGAGATCGTGGTGGGAGACATCGCGCAGGTCAAATACGGTGAGACCTGCTTCCCGTCTGTATTTCTGGCCGTGGGAGGAGGAGGTCCCACTGCCCTGATCAGATCAGCCTTTCATTTAATTGACAGCCTCATTTATTGTCTCACTAGAAAATCTGAGTGGCTCCTGGCCCCGCTTGTCTGTTTCTTCTTTCCATAATAATAGTATTATTCTCCTTGGATGGTACTAGTAGATGTTTTTGTTTTAATCCAAGAAGAATCAAATCTGTTTGAACGCAATTAGACAGAGCAAAGTTCGTTCTACAGATTTTTTTTTCAAATGTGGTTGCCATATCTTTATAATTCCTTCACAGGACATATTAGTATTCTCAATTCTTCCCTGGACTAATTATCCAGTTTCAGAGTTCTTACAAACCGAGCAATTTTGGGATAGGTTTTCTTATTATATGTCAAAGTCTGATTAGTGATGCTGTGTTTCTGTTCGCTGACATTTTTGTTTTGGCTGCCTGAAAAAAAAGAGAAAAAAAAGCAGAAGTTTCACTGATGTTCCAAGTTTTGCATGAAGAAGAGCCCACATGAAAACAAAAAAATGTCATATGCATTGTAATATTTCTCAAAAAACTATCATCCATCGCAAGACTTTTTTTTTAAACAATGTCATTTATCAAATCTGATCTCAGGGTCCCTCATTTTCTCCAACTAATTCCACCATATGACCATATCCGCTACCTGTCCCCCCCCCCAGGTGACCTGCTCCCGGCCGATGGCGTCCTGATCCAGAGCAACGACCTGAAGATTGACGAGAGCTCTTTGACCGGAGAGTCGGATCATGTCAAGAAGAGCCTCGACAAAGACCCCATGTTGCTGTCAGGTGTGTTTTTCTTCTCGTCAAACCTGCCGCCTGGTTCAGAGTGACCCGGGCTCCCATTAACAAACTGATTTTTCCATTTTTCGCTTGTACTGATGAGTCAAATTATCTTTTTTTCGTTTTTTCCCCTGTGTTCTTGTCCTGCTCTGTAAAATGCAATCTTTAATTTATTTCCTTTAAAAGAAAAATAGAGCAGAAAAGAAACTTGTCATGACTATGGAAACTTAATTCTAGGACCTATGACTCGGGAACTTAACTACAAACTACACAAACTTAATGGTATTTTTTTTATATTATCGTGCCCAATGAAAAAACAACTACAGGAGTGGAGTTCTGGCTACTAGTTGACCGATTAAAACAATTTGAAATGGTTCAGGCCGACCTATGACCTTCTTGCTGTCATGGTCGCTGCTAACTGCTGCACCACTCTGGCACTGTACTGAACATACAGTCCCATTTCAAAATTGTTTTAGACAATGCAATACACAGTTAGCATTTCTGTAATCATCCACTGATTGTGCGGCCTCTGGAGACTCAAGCTAGTGATGCTAATAATCATAATTTAAAAAAAAATCCTCTCTTCCTCCGCCAGGAACACACGTGATGGAGGGCTCTGGCAAGATGCTGGTCACCGCCGTGGGGGTCAACTCGCAAACGGGAATCATCTTCACGCTGCTCGGCGCCGGCGAGGACAGCGACGGCGAAGGCGAGGAGAAGGCCAACAAGGAGAAGAAGAAGAAGGAGAAAGAGAAGAAGAAGGAGGAGAGGAAAAAGAAGGACAAGAAGGACAAGAAGAGTAAGCGCGGCTTTCCGTTCCTGCGAGCGAGTTCTCTCCCTGTTTTGCTGCAACAAACCTGGATGCAGCAGGATGAGTTCACGTCAGCAGCAGCAGCCAGTCAGATCAGATCGAATAACTCGCCAATATCCGGATTTGTTTTTAAGTTTTTAGCTTCTATTAGGTTCCGTGAACGCCTATGTGTGAGTGTGTGTGTGTCCAACTCCTGACTCCTGTATTTTGTTTTGTTTTTAATCCAGGTAAAAAAGATGAAAAAAACAAGAAAGGTGAGTGGCTGCAGTTATTTTATGTTACTGTAAGAAGTGAATTTTTGCACGTTCGTCTTCACTTATCCATGTGTCCGTTGCACTAGTTTTACACCGACTCACTCGTGTACTTTTGGACTTGTCGGTCCTGATTGGCAGAACACGGATCGGTCTAGCCAGTTCGCTAGCAGCACCAAGAAAGCAGTCAGATGAATACACATCTTCCTTCCTCACCTCCCTGCAGGATAATATTATGGGATAATATTCTGACCCTATATTAAGCCACTTCTTCATGATCGCAGACGGCTTTCAGGGGGAACCTCACGCCGTGGCACTGGACCTCTCTGAAAGCTCAGCGCTTTGTAATCCACTGCGAGATGTGCAGCATATGACGCAGGACAGTTGGATCAATCAGTCAATTAATCAAGCAATTAACAATCAAGCCTTGGTTCTGCTTGCAATAACAATGGCCCTAATTGGAGAATGTAAAAAAAACCAAAAACAATCCTACAGCTGACCAGGGGTCCTGGAGGCTCGTGGTCCACGTTGAGTTCTGATGATTGTGCAAGCTGGTTCCCCATGCTGGTCCTTCTTGGTGTGGTGCGGTGTGTGCGTGTGTGTGTGTGTATGGTGTGTGTGTGTCGTCGTGGTTGTGGAGCGGTGGCGGCAGCAGCAGCAGCAGCAGCAGCAGCAGCAGGTGCTTCCAACTCTGTTGATGATGGTGATTAGGACCAAGCAGATTATCGGCCTTAAGCTCGGCAGCTGCTTTCTTCTCCTGCCTGCTGCTGCCTTGCTTGTCCACTAATAACCTCATTACTGAGCTGGGATCAGCGTGCTAACACGCACACACATGCGCACACGCACACACACATTGGTGGGCAACTTCACACTCTCATATGTCGTATTGCTTTTAGCCATAGTGCATTATGGCTATTATTACAGTTGGTGATGGGACTCAAAAATTCTTCTTACATATGGTTTCAATTCATTCAGATGGTTATGAGAGTAACCTATAGTCCACTAGACTTTAGGTTACTTTAGTCATGTTCCTCAGAGAACTAGACTAGCTAGATTAGCTACAATAATAACCTAAGTTGGGTTTTTTTTTGTGAGCGTGGGTTGCCAGTTTTCAGCTGTTTGCATTGTTGATATGAGAGTCATGCAACCTCAGAACCCCCAGCTTGTCCCTGCTTACCCTAATTGCAATAATAATGGACTGTTGTTCAAATCTTCTGTATTAATGGTTTGCGGTGACTTGAATGTTTGGACTTGCCAGGAAAAGGCAAGGACGGACCTGTGGAGATGGAACCGCTCAACGAGGACGGAGAACCGGACAAGAAGAAAAACCTTCCCAAGAAAGAAAAGTCTGTCCTGCAGGGAAAGCTGACCAAACTGGCTGTGCAGATCGGCAAAGCAGGTGACACGTTTTGCTTAACGTATCGCATCTCACTCCAGTGCATTTCCTGATCTTACGGTACCAAAAAACAGACCCATGTATATTTTTTTTTTTCCTGTCGCTTCTGCTCATAAAATCCTTTGTGTCCCAGGGTTGTTCATGTCAGCGCTCACCGTCCTCATCCTCATCACCCGCTTCCTGATCGACACCTTCTGGATTCAGGGGGTTATATGGACCAATGAGTGCGGGCCCATCTATGTGCAATTTTTGGTCAAGTTCTTCATCATTGGCGTAACGGTGCTGGTGGTGGCTGTGCCTGAGGGTCTCCCGCTGGCTGTTACCATCTCCCTGGCGTATTCGGTCAAGGTCAGTCTGAAAGATTATATAGAAATGAAACGTATCATATTATAGTTTTAATAAGATAAAGAAAGGTACATTTTTAGGACAGGTTCTTATCAGGTGCACTAAACATTTTTTCTTTTCTTTTTCCAGAAAATGATGAAGGACAACAACTTGGTCCGCCACCTCGATGCCTGCGAGACGATGGGCAACGCCACAGCCATCTGCTCGGACAAGACCGGCACTCTCACTATGAACCGCATGACGGTGGTGCAGGTCTACGTCGCAGGGCGCTACAATAAAAAGGTGCCTGAGCCGGACCTGATCCCTGCCAAGATCCTGGACCTGCTCACTATGGGCATTGCGGTCAATTGCGCCTACACCACCAAGATTATGGTGAGTGGTAAAAATAGCTGTCCATTCAGCAGGATGTGTGAGTTAAAGACTTGGCCTTAGAGAGCAGGTTTGGTTTGGAGGGTTGCCACAGCGACTCAGGGCACATCTGATCACCACACCCTGCCTGTATGCAAATATCCAAGTCCGGACGAGACTACCAGGCCCACACAAACACATACGGCTTCCAAGATGTAACTGCTCGCAAAGGGCTTTGTTGTGTTTGTTGGCTTCTTAACTTTCTCTTTCATCATCCAGTGCAACATAGAAAAGGGGGTTTGAAGCTAAGTGTTAGCATTTCAATACTAGGGTTTAAACAATTTCATAGCTTGAAATAAGATTTAGAATTGTTCTTGCTTCTTGCTCTTTCGTGAAATAAAGATATACCAACAGTCTTTTATTCATATCATTTTGGCTTATAATATCTTAATATCAAATATTAGGGATTATAGGGAGGCCTGAAGATTTTGCAGGTTGCACCTCTGACATTTGGTCCAGTATATTGAGGAAGGACCGGCAGGATGAGATGATACCTGACTTTTCCTGTTGATCAACACACCAGTTGCTTTCTCTTGCCGTGCTCTTCTTCCAAAAGAGTATTGCCTCTTAAAAACACAACATGTCTGATGCTACACCTTCCCTGCAGCCTCCAGAGAAGGAGGGTGGGCTGCCTCGCCAGGTGGGGAACAAGACTGAATGTGCCTTACTGGGATTCTGCCTGGACCTGCGGCGAGACTTCCAGAGCATCCGCAACGAAATACCCGAGGAGAAACTGTTCAAAGTCTACACCTTCAACTCGGTGAGGAAGTCCATGAGCACAGTGCTGAGGAACCACGACGGCAGCTACCGAATGTTCAGCAAGGGGGCTTCCGAGATCCTGCTAAAGAAGTAGGTTCCTCTGGCGCTGTTGCTCCTCACAGATCTTCCCTCAGATTGAGTTATCGCAAGTCTTTTGTGCCCGTTCAGATGCTGCAGGATCCTGTTGACCAGCGGTGAGGCCAAAGCTTTCAAACCTCGGGATCGAGACGACCTGGTGAAACAGGTGATTGAACCAATGGCGTCGGAGGGGCTAAGGACCATCTGTCTGGCCTACAGAGACTTTCCAGTCTCTGAAGGAGAGCCCAGCTGGGACGATGAGGCACACATCCTCACCGGCCTCACCTGTATTGGAGTAGTAGGCATTGAAGACCCAGTAAGACCAGAGGTACGTCGGCCACCTGCTTGAGTCCAAGCAGAATTTCTGAGCTGTATATCAATCTGCCCATCATTCATTGTTCTGTCACGACTGAAATGAAACCTGTTGCTTTTACCGGTTCTTTTGTCAGGTACCAGACGCCATCCGAAAGTGCCAGCGAGCCGGGATCACTGTCCGAATGGTGACTGGAGACAACATAAACACTGCCCGCGCCATCGCAACCAAGTGCGGTATCCTGCAGCCCGGAGACGACTTCCTGTGCATGGAGGGGAAGGAGTTCAACCGACGTATCCGCAATGAGTTGGGAGAGGTAAGCACACACACAGGATTTTTGTTGTTAGAGGCTCGTTTTAGTTTTCCTTCCTGTAGACGTCTTTCTACATTCTCCTCTGTTGCGCCTGCCCACTTTTTGCTGCAGATTGAACAAGAGCGTATTGATAAGATCTGGCCAAAGCTGCGAGTCCTGGCCAGGTCGTCTCCGACTGACAAACACACCCTTGTCAAAGGTGAGACAGCGGTTAGACGGCCTGGATTACCTGGATGTTACAAGATCAGAAACGCTATCTTGGATTGTACTTTGCTCCAAATCAAGGTCACATCGTTACATGTCAGTCTCTGATTGATGTCCTCGCAGGCATCATCGACAGCACTGTGCTGGAGAAGAGGCAGGTGGTCGCAGTGACTGGAGATGGAACTAACGATGGGCCCGCACTGAAGAAAGCTGATGTCGGCTTTGCCATGGTAATATTGCAAATGGTTTAGATAACCCCACACTTTCAGGATTAGTCAACATGAATCTACCCACCCTCTTTTGCTTATATTGCTGTTTTTTCACTGTTTATTCTTATAATTTAATCAATCCTAAGTTTTCTTGGAGAATCTTGGCATGTACTTAAATTCAAACCATGTCCATTCAGGATGTGGCAAGCATTCACATTTCGGTCCTCGGTCATAGCTTTCACCCAAAGTCTACCTGGTTTGCAATGCTGCAACTCATCATTGTCATATGTTTATTTAAGCCAACCTCTGCGTGTCGCGTTTTGCAGGGCATTGCAGGCACAGACGTGGCCAAGGAGGCGTCCGACATCATCCTGACAGACGATAACTTCAGCAGCATCGTGAAGGCCGTGATGTGGGGCCGCAATGTCTATGACAGCATCTCCAAGTTCCTCCAGTTCCAGCTCACCGTCAATGTGGTTGCCGTCATCGTGGCCTTCTCGGGAGCTTGCATCACCCAGGTGAGAGATTTTAGGGTAATTGAAAAACAAAAACAAATAAAAAGCAGGAAAAGGGCAAATATAGGAAGCCTAAACTGAGACAAAACATAGATAATAATATTTTTACTGAGTAAATGTTTAGTACCTATACTTTTTAACTCCTCACATAGAAACGGTGAGCGTTCTGTACAAAGACGAGATTGTGTATTTGTGTTTCCAGGACTCGCCACTGAAGGCTGTGCAGATGCTGTGGGTCAACCTCATCATGGACACTTTTGCCTCCCTGGCTCTTGCCACTGAGCCGCCAACAGAGGCCCTGCTGCTCAGGAACCCTTACGGACGCAATAAGCCGCTTATTTCACGCACAATGATGAAAAACATCTTGGGGCATGGTGTCTATCAGTTGACCGTCATCTTTGTGTTACTCTTCATTGGTCAGTCCACCTATTATTATCCTATTATCCTCTTGTTATCCTATTTTGATTCTTGCCTTTTTTACACCTGACTCAACGGAATCCCCGTCTCAAAACAGATGCTGTTATGCTTTGCCTTCCCTCCCACAGGCGAGCAGATATTTGACATTGACTGCGGGAGGAACGCCCCTCTTCATTCCCCGCCCTCTGAGCACTACACCATTGTCTTCAACACCTTCGTCCTCATGCAGATCTTCAACGAGCTCAATGCTCGCAAAATCCATGGCGAGAGGAACGTCTTTGAAGGCGTCTTCAACAACCCCATCTTCTGCTCCATCGTACTGGGAACACTGGTCATACAGGTAACCCTGTCAATAGAGCAAGCACGTCTTCTTCAAATGTTCTGCTTATAATGGCAGCTGTGGATAATTAGAGATTTTGAAGATGACTCTCGTGCGTAGCCAAGGGTTCAGAGGCAGCTTCCCACCTGAAATCACCAAGGAGTACCAGTTGATGTCCAGCTATCGGATTCACATTCTGCCACCAAATCCACCCAAAGACTTTTTACTTTGACACTGCTCCTCCTTTCTCTTGAAGATCGTCATTGTCCAGTTTGGTGGAAAGCCGTTCAGCTGTGTGGGCCTGACTGTGGAGCACTGGTTGTGGTGCCTTTTCTTTGGCATTGGCAGCCTCCTGTGGGGACAGGCAAGAACCTTTTTTGTGCTTATATCTGCTGAGGTGTTCTGCTCAGGAATCACTGTTGTGTTTGACACGGGGAATCTGTCTGATATGTGCGTTTCTCCAACCCTCAGCTGGTGTCCAGCGTTCCTACCAGCTGGCTGAAATTCCTAAAGACGGCCGGCCATGGCACGCAGCAGGAGGAGATCCCCGAGGAGGAGTTGGAAGAGATGGAAGATGACGAGATCGATCATGCGGAGATGGAGATGAGGAGGGGCCACGTGCTGTGGTGCCGCGGCCTGAACCGCATCCAGACACAGGTATGGTCCCAAAACACCACATCAACAAACTGAGGATATGTGTTTCACGCACGTGTATGGTTAAATGCTAAAACTGTGAAAAGTCTTTAAAAATTTCACCCTAGTCAGATCCTCAAACTGAGAGTTTTCCCTTCATCTTTCAGATTCGCGTTGTCAACGCCTTCAGAGACAGCGTGTCTCCCTACGAAGGTCTGGAGACGCCCGAGTCTCGCAGCTCCATCCACAACTTCATGACCCATCCCGAGTTCCGCATTGAGGATTCAGAAACTCGGATACCGCTCATTGACGAGGTGGAGGGCGAGGACGAGGCGCCGACCAAGCGCAACTCTATCTTCATCCCACCACCGCTGATTGGGCTCTCCAACCTGCCGCCTGTTCCGTCCTCGCCCAACCAGAACAATAACGCCATGGACGGTTCGGTTCCGTTACACAAGGACGCTTCCAGGCCAGGCCTGATTGCAGCTAACTCAGCGGGACTGCCGCCGTGTCCAGGAAGCCCACTGCACAGCCTGGAAACCTCACTCTGAAGCCCTGCTCCTCATCCTGACTACTTCTCCTTACACTTTGTAAATATTGTGTTTGTTTCAGCAAGAGTTCTGTCCCCATTGCGAGCCAAGAAAGGAAACCCTTTCCAGAAAAGACTGATTGGCTCAGGAGTCAGAAGCTCACGTGCTAATTTTTAGAATCTTGGAAGCAGAAGTGTTCTCCATTATGTTTGTGGCTGTGCGCAGAGCAGCGAAGACGACCTGCTTGCACAAACTGTTTTCTTCTTTACTGTAATAGAACATGAACTCTTCAGTTTTTGTTTAGGAGAAGAGTGTTGTGAGGTGATCAACGCATATCAGATTCGGATCTGTAAATATTTGTGTTGTGTTGTTGATGATGTAGATGAGCATACCGTTGAACTGCAGCAGTTTGATCTGCAGCTGAAAGTGACGAGTATGGCTAGTTTTGTGTCTTTAAGGACGTCTGAAGTGTAGTTAAGTCAGCTGTAACAGGATGAAGGGAAGGCTCATATGCGTATGTACACATATTTTTGTAGTTGGAAAAGTGTAATCTTAATGTCTCCTGTTGGATTTTTAAAAAGTTCTAGAGAAGGATGTTTGTTAAAATGTTAAAAGTAACAAAGAAGTGTTAAAATCAAATATCTTTTTATTCCCCCCAAAAATGCTTCCCTGTTTTGATGTTTGACAGATGGGTGCAAAATGTTTCTGAAACTGTCCAAAAGTTGATAATCAAACAATTGTAGGCCTCTGTGGAATTCATATTTTTAAGTTAATTTTTGCAACTGGAATATTTTGCAATTGTCAACTGTTTTTTGTTGTTGTGTGGGTCAAACGGAGGATTAGGGTAGAAGGCAAGAAATGGAAACCTAAGGCAAAGTAAAGTCGCTAAATGTTGACTGGTGCAAGATTGTTGATTGAAATCTTTAGATTTTTTGGACCAACCTCAGGTGACTGTATGAGACTGTATGACATCAAGTGATGTGTTTTCTGATTCAAAAAGGAATGCAAAGGAGCACACAACAGGAGCAATATAAAGGAATAAATCAATTAAGGTTATATAGTAAGGTTTTATTGTTGTGTTTTTTATATGCTTATTATTATTATTATTATTATTATTATTATTATTATTATTATTATTATTATTACAAGCAGCAGTAGTAGTAGTAGTACAAAGACGTACTATGTGACTATGTGTATAGAAGATAGTAGAGAGCTTAGCTAAACGTAGAATTAAATACTACATTAATTTTATTTATTTTAATTAAAAATCTATTGCATACATGTTTGGGTACGTACTTGTCTATGACCAAGCCGCAGAACACAGTTTTTATTATTTCTCCAAGAATCCCACCCTCTATTTCCTCTTCCGTCAAACAAGTCCGACCAATTGTTGAACGGGCTAAAGTCACGTGATCTCAGTGGCGGAGATTTGAATTGTCTGCGTGGTTGTGTGTATGTGTCTTTTCCCTTTCGCAGTTTGAATGCGGAGCGGAAACAAATATTCGGGTCTTTCCACAAGTCTGTACCGTCTGTGTTCCAAACAGTCCGGTGAGCAACTGCGCTGACAAAATACGATCTGCACTGCAAACATTGTTTGGCGGGGTGTTTTTTTTAGCCGTAGATGTCAGCTGTCGAACCGCTATGCTAACAGGCTAAAGACAAAATCAGATCGGTTGGGAGTGAATATGTGTTCGGGAACGTTTATATATTTTCGTCTGTGTCTGTTTTAGTTGAATGTCAGAGTTTAGTGAAGTGAAGCAGGTCTGAACCGGATCGATTCTGCTTGTCACAGAGGAACCAGCAGCAGCAACAGAATGAACCGCGGGGCTAACGGCGGTGAGTTGGCTCGCCGAGACCTCGAACCGGCGGCTCAGTGTTAAGGTTTTGATTGACTCGTTTAAGACTTGTTTGTGCCTGTGTGCTCAGATCATTTCTTTCTGCACGACGAGAAGTTTGACTTCGATGTCTCGCTGTCACCAGCAAGGTAGGAAATCCCCCACATCATTTAAACCGGGCCAATACTTACATGCAATTTATGAAACCAACCCTACCAACTTGAACGTTCAGCAAAATTGAGGAACTATCACTACACCCTGAATCGCAGGCATTTGTAGTTTTTAGTATATATTTCATGACAATAAACAGGAGTCATTAAATACAGCAGTTTAAGTTTTTGCTGTTAATAAAAAAAGATTTTGGAACTATTTTTCTTTCTTAAAAATTAAATGAATTATCATAATTAAATGCAGAAAGCATGTGACATCTACCAGTGGTCAACTACAACACAGAATGTTCAAAGGAATTTAAAGTTTGTGCAGGAGGATAATAAGGTGTGAACATTAACTTCATTATTATTACTGCACTCAGGGTTGAGTCTCTTTCACTTTGTTAACCGTTCCTTGCGGTGTCAGTGATTTGTTTTACTCTCTCTGCTCTCTGCAGCTCCAACGGCGATGAAGATGAGGACGAGGTGTTTGTGGGTGCAGTCACACACACAGAGAAGTGCGTCTCTGTCCACGTGGAGTCTCAGCTCCACAAAGCCGGCTTGCGGGCGAGCTGGAGCCCCCTGACCGGAGACCAGCTGGAGGCCGTGTGCGAGGAAGCCCACAAGTTGGCCAACCAGCTGCAGAGCGGTGAACTGAGTCCGCGCAGGGCGTAGAGGGCGGGACCGTCGGCGCCGCCCCATCACCTGCTGCTGCTGCTGCTGCTGCTGCAAAAGACGCGGAGGAGTTTGTCCAGGATGCAGAGTCCAAACTGGGCGTGTTTACTCAGCCCGCCAGCGCCCTCAGCCCCATCAAGCGCCAGACCTTCTGCGTGCAGGACAGCCCCATGAAGCAGCTGCCACCAGCCGTCCAGCGCCGCCTACTGTCCAGAGGGAGCGCCGCGGGGACGCCTCCATCTAGCCGGGCTCCGCCCACCAGGCGTTCCCTCGCCAGCGCGAATCCCCTTGCCCGCCCGCCCGCCGCCGCCGCCAGGCCAGGCACCTCCAGCCCCGCCCCTGGGCCCAAGGCTCCGCCCAGAACGGGGCTGCGAGGTAGAACCTCGCTGGGCGTCGGCGTCGTGTTGCCCAGCAAACCAGCTGCCCCCAACGTCTCTGCTCCAGCCAGCAGGAGCAAAGTGGAGAAAACACGACTGCAGGCGCCAGTCAAAGTAGGGAAAGTTTGTTTATTGTTTATTCCGTCAGTAGAACATTCAAAAGAATAACCTCTGGAGGCCAGATGTGCATCTCTGGTCACTCTTGAGCAGTTCAACAAGTTCTTAATTTGTTAAATTGATCCTTTTGACAGTGCAGGTGGAGGTGATTTTAATGAGAACTCAAACAATCCTGTTGTTCGTTCCTGTTTTTCAGACGACAGGTGGTTGGAAGCGCAGCCCGTCTTCTCAGGCCTCCAGCAAGGCTGGCGGGTCCACCGAGGATCTGCTCTCTGACTCGGCGAGCGTCGCGTCGGACGTCAGCGACACCTCGGCCAACTCCAGCCTCCTCGGGAAGCGCGCTCTGGCTCCGCCCACCAAGGTGAGCCCCCTTCGAAGACGCACTTCCCCCTTTGACATCCCCGTGGTTTTTAAAGCCCCAGTGACTACTGGCCACTTGTCAGTGGTGACCAGAGTGTTTTTACCGTAGCCCAGAAGGTGGACGTGCTCAGGGTCTGATGATTTTAGCTTGAAAGAACATCTGCTATGAGAAAGATAGGACGCTTAGAGCGGCGATTAATATCGACCTTGTTTGCAGTGTTCTTTCTGACCACCAGAGGCAACTCAGTCTTCCACGGCAGGCCTTAAAGTTAAAACAACGGAGTCAAACAGCACCACCTACTGGAATTTAAAGCTGTCACTGATGTCAGCAGGATAGCTGCTCACATTAGCAGATTTGGCTGTAGCTGCGTTTCCAGTTGCCACTTTTTCGCAAAATAAAATAAATATTTCTAAAATTTCCACAATGTGCATATGCGATTTGCAGGTGTTTCCATTGAATGATGCGAAGTGCATAAGCTGTAATTCTTGTAAAATCTTGCAAAAAAAACTTCTTAGCAATATCTGTGAGGTTTTTCCATTTTCATTTTCATTTTCACATTCCAACCATTTTTTTGTCGCAATATTTACGTTTTGCGCAGTTCTAGGAGTAATGGAAACGCAGCTTGGGATCGTGTTGTTGTTGTTGTTATTGTTGTTATTGTTGTTGTTGTTGTGTGATGTATCTCTGATCCTGCTTTTGTCTTTTAGAGTGTCAGGAACTCGTCAGCTGTCAAGGCTCCGCGGCTCCAGGGCAGGAGTGTGACGGACAGGAAGAACACATCGTCATCCTCCTCCTCGGTGTCTAGTTTCAACTCCAGCATGTCTCTGTCCCCGACTAAAGGTACGCCAGCAACACACACACACATAGCGGCAACCCCGTCCAGCTGCACTCAGTCAGAAGCTCAGCAGCTGAACTCGGGTGTCTCCTCGCAGGCAAACTGAACTCGTCTCTAAACCAGAGCATGAGCAGCTCCATTGGCCCCGCCCCCGGCAGCATCAGCCGACCTGCAGCCAATAGCAGGGTGCGCCGCCCCACCATCGGCGCCGTCGTGGAGCCCGTGCCCTCTTCCACCACCGGCCGGCGCTCGCTGTCCGCCCAGGCCAGGAAGCCTCAGGAGCTGGAGCGCGTCGTCAAGGGCGCCAAGTCCACGCCGCTGAAGAAGCCGGAGGCCACGCCCGTCAAGAGGGTTTTAGAGAGAACCGCCTCTGTGCCCACCCGCGCCTCGGCTCAACCGCTGAGCAGCCAGAAGACCAAAAGCAAACCGGAGGCCCTGGTTGCTCCGACGCCTGTTGGAGGAGGGAGGCGTCTGTCCTGCAGAGTTGGTGAGGCTGCGATGTCACAGCTGTCGGGTGTCAGTTATTCAACCTCGGTAAGTCGACTGTGACATGCCTGTGACCGACTCTGTCTCCGTGCTTCGTCCCCAGACGTCTCGAGTGTGCTGAAGCCGAAGAGGCTGGCGTCTGTGAGCAGCCTGGACGGGTAGGTGGCGCTCTGTCTCCTCATTATCAGCCAAGGTGGCAGCCCATTCATTTCAATGCAGTTGCTCACCCATTCTTCTGCATTAATGGGCCCATAGAGCATGAGGAGTAGTGTCACTTCCCATCATGCCACTGTAACTCACGTGATCTATTTGGCCAATCAGAACGATTCTGGAGAACGTCACTTACAGACACGTCAGGATGCTGCCAATCAGAACAAGCTGAGACACAGCGGGAAGTCACGCTGGGAATAAACTAATTTCTCGAGATTTTCTGGCCTATATCCTTTTTCTTTTTTTTTTGCTGCAGTACCTCAAGTGGCCACTGGCAAAAATCGGCACACCACCGATTGCCAGTCTGACATCCAGTTCTTAAAATACATCCATGCTCATTATCCTGCTCAGAAGATCAAGATCAAGATCATCATCATCATCATGTGACCGTCTCTCCCTCACAGTGCTCCTCAGAAACCCGCCCTCGCTGCTCCATCGACTCCCTCTGCTGGCCGCTGCCCGCCACCGCAAGCCAAGGCCATTCGCCCTACTGCCCTCCCCACGCCGGTGAAGCGCAGGATGTCCGCCCTGCCTGTTGCCACGCCCACAAACCAGAACCGCACCGCCAGATCGCTACTGAAATCTGACTCTAGCCCCGCCCCTGTCACCACCTCTGTCAGTGGAGCAAACGGCTGCAGGTACATTGTAAAATCTGCTGCCGACCATCAGGAAACTGTTTTTGATGACTTATGAGTGAGTTCGTCCCTATTGGGTCACATGTTTATGGCTTTTCTGCCCAGACCCGCCTCCTCAGGCTTTCAGGAGGCGGAGCCTGAAATACCCGTCGTCCAATCGCTGCATCTGGATGATGAGGAGGAGGAAGAAGAGAAGAATGAAGAGGAGCAGCAGCAGCACGAGGAGGAGGAGGAGGAGGAGGAGGACAGGGAGGAGCCATCTGCTGCTGCTCCGTTGCCCAGCCCCCCACAGCCTGACCAATCAGAGAGCAGCGATGCTGCCGGTACTACTGAGGTCAAACCCGAGCCCAACAAGAACCTGATTGAACTGGAGACAGCAGAAGAGAAGAACAGCAAGGCCCTGGAGGTTACATCAAGCACACAAAATAAAATAAAATGATCTAATATTTAGAAAAGTTAATAAAATCAGTTTGTACCAGCTGTACATTCACAGTCTCCTGTGTTCCTCTGCAGGTCCTGCTGCTAGATCTTCCTGCTCCGGCGCCGCACCCTCAGGAGAAGCTGCTCATCGATCTGACCAACACCCCCGACCTGATCCGCACCAACAACAAGGCCTGCACCGGCGCTCAGGTGATATTTCTTAGCATTATTATTATAATTTTGTGGAGCTATGTATTTATTTGTTGTTTTTTTTTACATCACAAGCCTGTTTTGTTTCAGCAGCTGATCGACCTGAGCTCTCCGCTCATCAAGTGGAGCCCCGAGGACAAGAGGGAGAACAACGCCCCGCTCATCAACCTCTCCTTCTGATGCGGCCACAGACCCGCATGGCCTTTTCAGAAAGCAACATGAAGATGTGTTTCATTAACGACAGAGTTTTAATCAGTCAAATCTCAACTGAGGCACAGCATTCAGGTTGAAATCAAAAATATTTAAAGGTGGCCGATGTTTTCGGCACCTAAATTGTATTTTTACTCGTGTCCAAATCGCTGCTCTTATTGATGTCGGAATAAATGTTTATGTCACTACTGTAAGAGGGTTTCTGTGCATTTCATTGCCGCTGAAAACAGCATTTCAGTAACATCAAGTACAACATCACTGAAACCAAAAATGATACAAAGCATAAAGATCAACGAATTTTCTATTTCATCGGCCCATAGCTGGAATTTGTTACATTCTGATGAGTTGTTTCTCGAGTTCTGCTCCTCCTGGTCCCCCTGGTGGTCTCGGACTGCATCCGGGCCGAAGACAAGGTCAGAACAACAACTGCTGGGGTTTAAGGAAAGAGAAGTAGAGAAGAAAAAAGCAAATAGCGACCCGACGGCTGCACAACTGACAATAGGTGGGGCTGTTTTGTCTTCTACTGCGATCTATACATGATTACAAATTTAAATAAATAAGTGCACCATTAAAACATTAATATCAATTCATTAATTGACACATTTAGTTTAAAAGGGAAGCAATAAAACGGCTTCTCTGCAAATGTTTTTTGTGATGCTTGATGGGGCAGATCACGCTATATTCACTTTTATTTAAATTGAAATGATTATATTTCTAACTGCTTGCAGCAGAGTGGTTCCACGAGCAAGTCAGTGGTTTGCTGGGTGGCTTGTGGAGCTCACACCTGCGTTCTGAATGTAAAACTTCAAAACCAGGAACTTTTCTTTATCTTTGCTTCTCTGTTTCAGTGGAAAGAAACGTGGGAACGAACATCTGTTATCAGCGTGAAAATATTTGAATTTTGCCCACAGAGGACAAACAAAGAACTGGACCAGACGGGTGAGAAACCGTGTGTGAAAAAAAAATCGTCTTTGCTTTTCTTTCGTTTGAAATGTGTAATACAAACACAAAGAAATGATGATTATCAACCCAATAGATGACATTTGAAATAGTTAAATATGGTTGATAGTCAATTCATTTATGAATTAGTAGACAAGGTGGTACAATGTATTAAAAAAAGATCATTCCAATTGCTGCACAAAACACCGGATGCCCTTCACGTAAATACTTCGGGTCTTTAAGTTGAGGGCGTCAATCAGACTGTCAATGTTTGCACAAAAGCGTCGAGCGCAGAGCAACACTTCTAAGTCTCAGTGCTGCAGACACACCTTTTATTCTGGCTTCATCCTCTGGACAAACACAGAGCATATAGACACTGGCGACGCAGGAACTTAAACTGCTAATTCCACGTTTGTTTGTTTTTCCTTCAAGTCGGAGTCACACTTATGTCAGCTCAACTCTGAACCAGTAAACACTGAACAAGTTCAAGACAATATATTCCTTTGTGCATACATCTTTCTCATACTGTGGTACTGTAGCTTGTTTTTTGTTTTTTTTAAGGAATGCTTTAACTTTTGTAACCCTTTTTTTTTTAATACATATATATGATTTTTTTTTCTGCTGATTCTTCTGCTGAGATTTAGACCACAGGAAGATTTGAGTTGAGGGACTTTAAGGAGGCGAGGAGAACAGAAGGTGATTGAACTTTGAACCTTCAGCTAAATATGCACAATAAAAACAAAAACCTTTTATTTTAATTATGGTTTTGTTTTTCTTTTTTTCGGTTTTGTTGTTCAAAGGCAAATAAGACCTGGGGTGAACTTGTTCATGCGTACAAGAAAAAGCCACACAAAACGATCAAATTATTACAATATAATACAACACTTGTCTATCATGACAAATTCATTCATTCATCTTCTATACCCACTTCCTCCAATTCAGGGTCACGGGGGTCTGCTGGTGCCTATCCCAGCTGTCTTATAGGGAGAAGGCAGGGTGACACCCTGGACAAGTCGCCAGTTCATCGCAGGGCCACATAGAAACAAACAACCATTCACACTCACATGCACACCTACGGACAATTTAGAATGTTCAATTGACCTCACATGCATGTTTTTGGAGTGTGGGAGGAAGCCGGAGAACCTGGAGAGAACCCACGCAGACACAGGGAGAACATGCAAACTCCACACAGAAATGTCACAGGCCCGGGCCCCGGAATCGAACCCACGACCTTCTTGCTGTGAGGCGGCAGCGCTAACCACTGCGCCACCGTGTCGCCCATCATGACAAATTCAGCCAATAAATTAGAATCCATTAGCAAATAGAGTTTGCAGATAAATATTTATTTATCAGAGTCTGAGTGTGTTTCCCTCCCTTTCTGAGCAAACTAGGTAAATCCTTCTGCAGTTACACTGGAAGACGAATGGCAGTTGGTAGGGGGCCTGAGTCTACTTGCTGCAGTAGAGCAGGTTGACCCGCTCGATGTCGCTCGGACTCATCTGCATGGCCGTGCCGAAGGTGGCGTTGCGGTCCGGAAAGCCCACCATGGTGGGGAGGAGGTTGTCCTTGGAGAAGGCCAGTCTGCAGGGAGCAAATCGTCAAACGCTTGGAGCAGAACCCAGGACTTCTCTGCAGTAGAGAGGTGGGGCTGCGCCCCCTTGAGACTGACCTGTCGTAGTGCATGACCGAGTCGTAGTCGTAGGACGTCCTCTGGTTCAGGGTGTCAGTCTTGTCGAAGTTGAAGGCCTCATCTGCAGCAGCAGCAGAGATTGAATATTACTTTGCTTTACTTTGATTTCTTAATTAAAAAAGGCTTCCAACTGCAAGGACACGAGGGCCGCAGGGTTTACGGAAGGGTCACTTAATCGGACATTGTCCACATTTGAAGGTCTTTGGCTGTGTTGAATACGTTCAAATATGAGGAGCCTAATTCTGACGAGGATCCCCCCTCCCGACTTTGCAAACAAATAACCATCAACTGGTGGTTAGTAAGTGGCAGCCTGGTTAATGCAGCCCACCTGTCATGACGTTCTCAATCAGAACCTGGATGTGGTGGTCCCGGTCGGAGCGGCAGTGCTCGTGGTCGAAGCCGAGGACGTGGAGCAGCTCGTGCTGCACTGTCCCCACTTTGACACAGCCTTGACGGCTGAGGGACACCACCTGGACGCTGCCCAGTCGGCCCACGAAGGAGTAGCAGCTGCAACACACAGTGGCATAAGAAACAAACCACGCACTTCCCCTTTTTCCCCCCTTTCCTGTAGCTTGACCAGTGTTGACGAGTAATCTATTACTAAGTAATCCACTACTGTAATTAAAGTACTTTTTAAGTATCGGAGTAATGTAACAGGATTACTGTGGCAAAACTGGTAATTTTATCATAATTACTTTATTTTTATTTTATCCATTACTTTTCTGAAATATTTTGCTAGCTGAAAATCTGTTAATATCCGCAAAATGTCTGAAATTCATTCATTCATTCGTGCGTCTAACATCATTGATATGCGACGACGCACCAAAACAAGCATGGCGGCGGCAAAAGAAAAAACAGCGACTGCATTTGTAGCTGGAAATACAAACATTGTTTTGAGTTCATCTCGTCTAGATCAAAGAATATTGTGGTTCGTTGTACGTTATGCGCAGGAAACAAGACATTCTCAACTGTTACTTTATATATTTTTATCTAAAGTAATTAGTAATTGATTACTTTTGCAAAAAAGTAGTTAAATAAGTAATGAGATTACTTTTTTTAAAAAAAGGAGTAATCAGTAATCAGTAGTTGGACTAATTTTATGCAGTAATCCCAACAACACTGAGCTTGACATACCCATCCAGAGATTGGATGTAGATGTATTCGTCCTGGTTGGTGCGAGGAATGAAGCGGATGCAGGTGGAGACGGAGAAGGACTCGATTCCTTTCAGGATGACATCCACTTCTTCAGCAGCTGACGGACACAGACAGTCATTACCGCCTGAACACACTATTACTCTAGTGTCTCCCAGCACCAATCGGATGGCATCTTATCATTTCATCATGCCACATTTCCTCCCTTTGACACGAGCCCACCAAAAGTGTATTAGTACTTACAGTAGTGGTCGGCGATGATGTAGGGAATATACACCTGGCCATCCGGGCTTTGGGCCACTTGCAGTCACGCTGGGCACAACTGGTACTTCTCAGGGCTCGATGATGAGGAGGATCATCGGCGACCGCGCTTCTGTTAAGGCGGTTACCGTGATGGTTCCGGTCTGCAGAGGGCGACATTAAGGCTGCGTTCAGACTGCAGGCGAATCTGATTCAAATCAGATTCCTTCTTAAATTTGATTTTCAGGGCTGACTGTCCACACTGTTTGAGGTGTGGCTCTGTTGGCACTGGGCCACATTATTGACCCATCTGACAGGCTGCTGTAGCAACGACGTCAGAGCGGTGGCGTCGTCCAGCGTAGCGTGTAGTGTGTGACGTCATATAATTGCGACAGCGGCAAAAACTAAATGGAATTGTTGCGATACATGGCCTGGAGCATGGCTTGAGTGGAGCTATCTCCCCACAGACTGATGAGCCAATGAGTTTCCTCCTCTGTCCAGGGACTGCTGTTTTCTACTGCTTCTGTCTGTTCCATTACGTTACAGCTCCGCACCAGGAATGCCGCTCTCTGCTCTGGCGCATTGGCTCTTGCGTCGCGTAGAGTGACGTCACGGACAGTCAAAACCCATCAGTGTCTTTAGAGCTGTTCACACTGAGACGCATCTGTCCAAATGCCAATCCATTTTGCAAAAATCGGATTTCATGTGATTTGTGACTGTTCAGACTACAAAAAGCCAATCCGGTTTCAATCTGGATGGGCTAAAATCTGATTTTGGCTGGCAGTCTGAACGCAGCTTAAGTAATAAATAGTAATGATAATGATTGTGAGTTGATTCGGGAATAGCACAGTCTCATCGTCCAATGGCGTTTCAGATGATCTGAAATCAGCTACTTTGCTCACCTGCACTGAGCTAGCGCTCCAAGCCTGTCCTTCCAGTGCTGCCATGCTAGCATTTGGCTTCGGCTCAAACAGATTAAAGGGCAAACAAGGAGCTGAAAAGCATGTCACTAAATAAGTGCGGTATTAAATACACTGGCAGGGCTCCACTTGCAGACTGTGTGCCAATAAAGACTGTTTTACTCATCGAGTGTTTACTCGACGAATGACCTCAAAACAAAGAAATACTCATCTTTAAAAATTTCCTCCAATTTCTTTTTTGTTCTGTTTAGCAGGTTTGATTTTTACTCAAGATTTGTTATTTAGTGGGATAAACGGGAAATTGGTTAATTTCAGAATTGCTCTTCTGCCCAGTTGTAACTCACCGAGGCTATTGTTGCCGGTTGGTGTCTCAGACTGCACTGTAGCTAGAAGCTTTTTTTCTCCAACTTCACGGTTATTGACGCCATTTATTGATCTCACAACCTACAAAGAGAGAAGAACAGCTATTAATAGTTTTGTCACTTTCTTGTTAGTTTGCGGTAAATTAGGTGTTTTTTTTTATTAAAAGCCAACAAATTCGACTCACCCAAAGACTGAAAGACTGTTAGAACGTCTTTTAACAGTTTGGGGTTTTCTTAGTTGTCGTAAACACATGCAATATTATGCGCGAGTGTCTCAAAAAAGTATACCCATACGAGTCACACATATCTTCCTTTAGCCAGTGGAAAACCTTATAATCCAATAAAGCACTGAGCAAACCTCTATACAATGAAAGATCACAAGGTCTTCTCCACCAGCTTCATAACTCGCTGTTTGACGGAAGAGAAAACACGATTAGTTTTTGTATCGAGCACTTTCAGCTGGAGGACTCACCGCTGCCTCTGTGCAAGTTGAGACTGCCAGCAGGATCAGGACGCATGACTTCATGACTGCAAATTTAAACAAATGACCACTCAGACCCAAACACGAAGCAGCATTATTTCTTTCAGGGGCTGACAGCCACTATTGTTTCTTGACCTTTAACATATTCTGCCGAAGCACGTCGTCCTCATTCCTGGCCTCGCCGAGACCGACGTCGAGCAGAACTGCCTCCTAATCCTCTAAACAAGGAGGATATTTGCCTTACTTTATCGCACTTTGCAATTCTCATTATTCTTATTGACTGAGGTCCACCCTTTGCAGACATCCGACTGTGCAGGTGTGGTGGCAGAAACAGACAGGAGTCACTTGAGGTGGCGGAGGAATACATTTTTTTAATCAATAATAAAACATGTAAAAAAAAAAAAAAAAAAAAAAAAGCCAAAAGTTCTCCGAGCTCAGTTACAACACCGTGAGCAAGGTGTTGACTCTGCCCTCTTAGACTTTCCTGTTTTTGTCTCTTTCATATGTTCAGGGTCCAAAACATCAGTCTCTCGACGAGGCTATTTTTATTTATTTTTTTATTTTTTTATGTAAGCCGGTGTGTGAGGCTGCTCTACCAGAGTCAAGGATGGAAAATGATTGAAAAAAGATTTGGGTGTCATATGAGACCTTCACTGTTCCCTTCTTTTGCATGTTTTTGTAAACAGGGGAAGCACCGTTCCAGTTGCTGCCGCTGTTTTGTAGCAACCATAATTCACTAAAGACTTCCAAAGATGTTCTGCACTATTATCTGCATGTGCTCAAGCCTGCCTGTGTTCACATTAACGTGCAAAGACAAAAAACAAACTTGTTTAAATGCTGAGACGCCTCAACATTTAAATGATCATCAGAAACATCAGAGCAAACAAAGGGCACCTGTGAGGATCTATTTACGATGCGGTTGGCTTTGCAGTACTGTGAAAACAAATGCTGTCTGAGACATTAAACAATACCCTGTACCTGCAAACATATAAGGGCATACACATTGTATTTACAGACCGCATGTTGAACTGTCTATGTTTACAAGCTGTCACATTAACTTGACTGTTTGTCACTTGTTGGCCAGAGAACGGCTATCAAAGATCATCGGCATGCTGTTGGATTTGTCTTGATAGTTAATATGTTATACATTATAATAATGTCTCAATTTGTAACATGTAACCACATGACATTAACTGCATTTTCATTATATCATAACTACTGATTGCAAATTTCAATTTGAAGGTATTTAGGATTAAAAAAAAAAACAAAACCTTGAGATGCAGCATCTCGTTTTCAAGGGCGTCCCACATGCAAATAACGCAAAGACATACATTACAAACATGCACAAAACACACTGCTCTTCACCTTCCACAGCCCCCCAAACCTCACCCACCACCCACCACATCACATGCTCTCCAAAAGAATACGTTTAAATCAACAGTAGCAGACCGACAGAGTAACGTTTTAAAAACTAAAAGCATGAGATCACAAACCTGAGACGTCAACTGTCACCACCACAGTTGTCCTCGTGCTCTTTGCCAGCTGTCTGGGGTGGCACCTGCTTCAGCGCTGAAAAACTTCCTCATACCCGTCACGTTCACGTTGAAGGAGCAGCTTCAGCTTCAGGAGAGACTCGGGCACCTCCACAAAAGACCACTAGAGGGTGACAAGTCACTACACAAACAGATGCCCAGCGCCTCTAAAACTGAGCATGTTAGTGATTAGATATTTTACTCATTAGCAGAACTTTTTCTTTTTTTTTAATCATGCAAGGTTTCATGATTAATACTACTACTACTACTACTAACAACAACAACAACAACAACAACAACAACGAAACAAACAGCAAAGTTTAGTTTACAGTTTTTTTTTTAACCTTCCATATATTTGGAAAGGAAGCGAAATGAGGCATTCTTAGCTGGCGATGTCATCACTCAGCTGGGAGGCGTGGTCACTAACCTAGGAGTAGTACAAATGCCCCTTGTGGCGTTATAAGGGGCTGTGTGTAAAAATGCACACCTTTTGAAGGGAGGAACAAGCTGAAGTCATAAAAGATGGGCTTTCTCAGTCCCAGAGAGTTGACTGACAGGGTAGAGACACAGATTACTGAGCCAAAAAAAAAAAAGTTAAAGTGGATTTGTATGTTGTTGTTGAAACTGGTTATCCTTCCGGCGAACATACTAACACAGAAAACTAACAGATAAACGGAAGCCACCTGAAGTCGAGCATCCTCGACTGGATTTGCTGCATTCCCCCGCTGGACGGAGCCGTGATTGACTGGCTGTCTGAAATCACTGGGCATCTGTCAGACCTCTCGGAGGTGACGTCGCCCCGAGGCAGGAAGTGTCACTGCAGGAGGCTGACTCCGCGAGGGAAGTGCAGACTGTTTGCAAAAGGAGCAACATAAACATGTCAGTTCTGGGCTTAGGGGGAAAAAAAGAAGAAAGTTTCTCAATGCAACCAGTACCAAACATGTGGTTATCATTAAAATATGCACTGTTTTCTAGCTTTGGGTCAAATAATAATGATGAATAAGAGCTACAGTAACATCAATTGGCTCATCAGAATGATTTTTTTCTCTGGCATTCTGCTTCTTCCAGTGATACAACATAAGATGAATGCATTCCACGCACACTGAGAGATGCGAGTCATCAGCCTGCAGAGCTGAGCAGGCAGAGGTCTCTACTTTCGTTCTGCTGTTATCTCGCAGTCACAAGTTAATTCAATTATACGAGCTCGTCTCCTTTAGATAGTGAGATAAAGCGGTTCTGCTATCTAACTTGAGATATTGTGATAAACGTAATTAATAGTAAAATAGGCAAGTATTTTTTTTTGGTTTTTACAACGATTCCATAAAAAACAGCGAAAAGATTCCATCATTGAATCATGATGTGTGCTGTATTGACTAATTCAATATTATGACTCATGTACTACAAAACTTATTAACCATTGTAATTTAGAATTAATTAGCCAACATTAAGTTTAATTAGTGGTGTGGTGCTCTCATGTTGGACGTTACAGTCAGTTGATCCTTATCATGGATTTAGCAGGTGATTTTTTTTCCCCCTCGAAATCACTGTCGAGGAAAATAGGATATCAGTTTCTGTTTGAAGCTGATGTTGATTGTGGCAATGTTTCAGCCAACTAAGTCGTCCGTGTGATTTGGGAGGGACGGCGTTCCTGCAGGCTTCGCGCAACGCCCCACTCGTCAAATTTCCACATGACTCATCTTGGCATCTTGAAGTGGGAGCAGGTTGTGAACAAGAGGTCTGTTCTCCCCGGAGACAGGTGACAAGTGTCAGGGTCGTGAACCCCCGCGACCTCGTGCTGGTCGGGAGGATGAATCAGCGAGGGGTTGGCCCTGTGTGGTGGAACTCAAGTCCCAAACAGCTCTGAGGAGTCACTCCGGTGAGAATTCGTCTTCATTCTCTCAGAGGACCTCCAGCAAAAAAAACAAAACAAAAAAAAAAGTTTCAGAGGGTGACGTTTGGAATTCCTCAGTAAACTGTGCATTGTGTTGGCTACGTGCTACTCATTCTTCTGATCCCTGAGAGAAAAAGGAGTTGAGTGATGAAGCGATAGACGTCAAGAGTCGGATTAGGGTTTTTTTTCTGTAGCAAAGCGAAGCCCTTGACATCTGCGGCAGCTGTGACTCTTTGAATTGGAAGGTTTTAAAAAGTGAGGATTTATTTTCTGACTTTGCACTCTGACATTTGACTTATCTTTCCAACATCCACTGAAGCATTATTATTATTATTTAGTCCTGTTTTCTCTTTGTTAGCTACTTTTCATTTAAGTGTTTTCCTTTCAATTACTGCCCACAAGATGCATAACAGGCTTGTATTTGCACTTGCTGAGGTGAAGCTGAGGTGACAAAGAGAAACAACCAAGTCTGCTCATCATTCATGATAGCGATGCTGAAAACAACGGAGCAAAGCGAGTCGCTGGCTTTCCAAGGTCACCCTGCAGCTCTGTCACGGCTGGTACACAAAATTGAAAAAACAAAAACAAAAACAGCATTCAGGATTTTTTTTCTTATTCCTTGCTCGTCTCTGTTAAAAAGCGAGGAATCCGTGGGAGAAAAATGAGAATTTCAGCCCCTCGGAGGCACCACTTCACCTCAGAGACACGGGACGGAGTGCAGGAAGGAAGGAAGGAAGGAGGGAGTGATGGGAGATAAAGTGAGAGCGATGGAGAGAGGAGGTCAGCGAAGGAAGAGAAGAGCAGCAAACAGAGGTCTGCTTCAGCTGCGGGCAGAGACTCTTTGACAGAGACGTGGCCCAGATCCCGGCCGGTCAGCCTCCTCCTCCTCCTCCTCCTCCTCCTCCTCCTCCTCATCCTTTCACTTCCTCCGAAGAATTGCTTTCAGACCCCCTCCAGACCGGTGATACGAGATCCGGCCCTCGCTGTCTCGCTCTCTTAATTCATTTCCTGTCTGCCCGCTGGCCGTCTCCGCCACACACAGGCGGCCAGTCATGGCGCGAGCCGCTGCCTCGGCTGCCCTCCCAGTCAACTGCGTCCGCCGCCACAGAAAAGGGACTCATTGTGCCTGCTGCATGGCCTGACAACGAGGGGGTTGATGATGTGGGCCGAGCGCCGCCACCAGGGTGAGGCCAGGGGGCCCCCGACCATGTGCCCCCCCCATTCCCAACACACACACACACACACACACACACACACCCCCATCCATCAGTGTCTGCCACCATCGTGTCCGGTTGCACTGCTCGCTGCCACCCTGACTTTGACGCTCATCATCTGAGCTCCGGGCCTGACGGGGCTGCAGCAACGCCGGGCCCTCTCTACCCCAACCCCCAGCAGGACATCATGACCCGGGCAGGGTCAAGGGTCACCTGCCGATCTGCTGATCCGTTTCCACTGTGGAAAAAGAGCAGACGGGTGCTGACTCGCGGCCATTTCAGAGAGAGAGAGAGAGAGAGAGAGAGAGAGAGAGAGAGAAGGAAAATATGATTAGAATAATGAAACATTGATGTTTTTGGTCGCAACCAGATTGAAACTATAAGTACATGGAGTGCTGCTGGGTGTTGGAAAACAACAAGTATACTCCTGGTGGTCTTTGGTGTGGAGATCAAAAGTGATATTGAAGGAATGTCTTTGTATTTTGGGAAGTTGTTCTTTTATTTTGAAACATTTTGTCTATTTTGAAAAACTGAAAGATTTCCCTAAAACATTTTTCTAATTATTGTTTTCCTCC